>BLKR01004731.1:0-99483 GCA_011170035.1 Teleogryllus occipitalis
CTGCGCAGGCCGCCCCCCTCCGCCCCCTCCACCCCCCTCCACCCTCGCCGCCGCACCTCCTGCCCCGGGCTGCGCGCCGCGCGCTTGTTGTTGCATTTGCATAAAGAGTCCGCGCGCCCGCCGCTCTATAAATAAGCAAATCGGTAAACACTCCCGTAGACGAGCGTGTGGCAAAGTGTAGATGTGCTTTCGGCTAGTTTGTCGGCGGGCGCGCGGGGGCGCGCGGCGGGCGGGCGGGGCGGCGGGCGGGGGCGGCGCGCGCCAGGGGTGGGGAGTAAACAAAGCGACGCGACCCCGAGCGACCGCGAGCCGACCCTAACAAGCGCGCCACCCGGCCCGCAGCAGAGCGGCGCGGTGGCGGCCAGGCGCGGCCCAGCGCCACAGTGCGCGGGCGCCCACAACGCGCGCCTCAAACCTCACTCCGCGTCTTCTCAGTCAGAGCGGTACTGAGAGGGGGCGGTAAATAATATAATTATTTATTTAAAAATTTCATTTCAATTATTCTGAATTACAGTATTTTAATATACTCTTATAAACACATGTCATGGGCAAATATGCTTGTATTTTTATTAAATAATTATATTCCACTCACAGTAATAGATACTTTTATATTTAGTTTATAGGGGTGAGGTGGGTGATACCATTAGTTTTGCCCCGGGTGCACCAACTGAAGCTATGCCACTGTTCTCAACTAAGAGCTGCGGATTTGTATAGGGGGGCAGAGGGAAATTTGGAAAGGAGCCTTATGTAATAAAATACTTACGTGTCCACTTGTGTGTGTGTGAGTGTGTGACCAAAGTGAATAACCTCCACATGCCCTTTTTCCTCTATATTTTGTGTTCCCTTGGATCCTTTTGACACATCGAGCATTAGTAAAGACATTTGAAAAACCTTAATAGTAATAATAATAATAATAATAATAATAATAATAATAATAATAATAATAATAATAATAATAATAATAATAATAATAATAATAATAATAATAATAATAATAATAATAATAATAATAATAATGTCTTCATATTTTATGTTATATCGTTATTTTATCATTAGTTGCAAGCACTGCTCGTATCGTATAGTTCAGCGAGTGATCTTATTCGCCAAGCATTTAAGTGATGCGCCATCAACAACAAAAGTCGATATTAATTTAATACATCGACTAAAAATCCATCAATGTTTTTAAACATCGATGTTTTAAAGCTGGTTTAGAAACCGCTAACATTTAATTCATGCATATCACAATTTGTGTATTAATTTAGAATTAAAATTTAACTGAAAACAGAAGATTAAAAACGCCTCAAACAGAAGATTAAAAACGCCTCTCCATATGCGAAATACGAAGAAAAACGACGGAAATGCCAGGGTATCAGGATTATCTCGGCGGAGGGATAATCTGGTCTATAAAGGTACTGCAAATGGCGTTCATGAGATTCATACACGTAAACAGGCCATGGTACCAGCAGTTATTACTTCATATTTTAACTTTCACAAATTTGTGAATATGGGCATTTTGCATCTACGAATAAAAATTCGCCAACGAAAAAACATCGAAGTTCAAAAAATATTGGCTTCAATACATCAACGTTTAAACCATCGATGTTTTGAAAATATAGGCAACGATTGCTACCAGCAGCCCGTTATAATCCGCGTTTACAATACTCTTCATTTATGAATGTAAATTGAACTGAAGGAATAAAACCTAATGACGCAAGTATCCCGCTCTTTTTACGCCACTCCCTTTTCACTCGGAGCCTGGCCCGCGGGCCCACCGCGGCGGCGCGTCGCCGCGCCTCGCCGCACCGCGGCAGCACCGTCGCCGGCTCGCGTCGGGCGGGCGCCACCTCCTGAGGTGGTCTGCGGGCCGCGCGGGCAGCGTGGCAAGTGAAGACGACTCCGTGCCGGATCAGCGCTGCCGGCAGGCAACGCGACCTCGCCGCGCGCGCGGGGCACGCCGCCCGCATGCAACACACACCGCCCGCGCGCCGGCGAGCGAGCGGAGCGCGCCGGCCGTAATGGTCTGTGCCAGCCCCCGTAAATTCGCTTATCGTATCAGCGCGCGGCCCCGCCCGCCCGCGCTCGCTAATTTGCGCCTCCGAGTGAGTGCTAAGTGCTCGCGCGGGTGTCGCCGGCCCACTCAGAGCCCGTTAACGCCTGCCAGTGGAGTTTAAAACGGTTCGGCCCAGCCCCCGACGCGGGCCGCAGGCGAGCCCAGGAGGTGGCGGCAGCGCGAGCCACCCGCGGAGTGGGGGAAACTGGCGCCATATTTGAATTCCCACACGACAAAATTAATTTACTAATTCCCCATAAGCAATAAAAATACAAAAATAAATTAAGAAACAAACAAATGTTCTTGTAAGACATAAAACAATAATGATTAATGCAGGAACCTTTGGACTTCCCTTATTTCTGTTTTTAAAAGAATGAATGTAAGTCGTAAATTATTCAAATTATCGTTTCCATGTTGTCGCGGCAGGAAGTATTATTCCGAAGGACAACATGGATAAGAGCCAAAATTTATTGCTTATTTATCCTTGAAAATAGATTTTATTACATGGGAGGGTTTTTTAAAATTTTTTTTTATATATTTTTTTTAAATTTAAGTAGTATATGACTTAGTGTAGGGATCACAGAATTTTTAAAAGGTGCACACAATTCATTTTTCCCCATAGCACATCATAAGCAGTTTGAACTGTTTTTTGACGTTAAATAAATAAATTAAATAAATAAATGTAAATTTATTTTTCTCTTTTTTATTGGGGGGGGGATCCAAGGAAGTATCTTAGGGAAGGGTGGAACTACTTTGGAAAATTTAAATTTGAATGGAACGTGACAGGATTCTTATCTTACTATTTAAGAATTAGTATTAAATGAATGCTAATGTTGCTACAAAAGCATGTACTTTATCGCTCTTAGTAATGTTACGTAATATTATTATTCCACTGTCCATACTGGCACATTTCAGGTATCATTCGTAAAACTCTTTAAAAATCATAGAACAATAGACGCGTAAACTAATTCTTTTAAAGTTCCTAAATTAACACAATTTTGATCATTATAACTGCGATATTCATACAGCTATAACATCTCCCAACAACGACAAAGAATTCTCAGAATCTGCTACTGCCATCTCGCGCCGCGGAATTCTATTGTCGCATTCCAATCTGATACCTCAAGGTCACCAAATGGAGCCCGGGAAATTCGAATTTGCAAATTCGAAAAAGACGCAAAACGCACGCAAAATTTCACGCAAAATTACGCAAAACCTACTTAGTTTCCAGTTTTCGAAAATATAACTTGTCTTTGATGAACAGATTTCATTAAGGAAAAAATTCCATCTCTAATCTCCATTATTGTAGTTGCAGAAAGAAGCATGATTCTTTTTTTAAAACTGTCAGTGATTTAAAAAAATATATGCAACTTAGAAAGAGCCAAATTTAACAGAATAAATTGTTTCTTTTGATGTATACATTATGGATATAGCTAATCCACGTAAAAATAATAATATCCAAACGTAACTCAGACTGAAGTACCTCGGTAAGAAGACAAAGCGAATGATCTCGATTTTTTTTTTTCCCAGAACTTAATTTTCTCTCCGCAATCCATTTTCTCTCTTTTGTTTCTGAAGAAATGTAATGCGCTATACATTTCTAAATAATTACATTGGTACTACAACTCTTATTTTGTCACCTAAACAGAAACGATTGACAGACATACGTGAATTATATCAGATGAGTAGACCGTAGAATTTAGCAAATATCAGGTCATTGAAAGAACAGGATGCGTACATGAATCCACTGAGCTGGAGCTCAAAACCTACAAATCCGGGATGCGCAAAGAGACGCCAATAAATTCTGCTTCAAACCAACCCATTCCAGGTGGATGACGAACCAGTATCTTAAACTGCATGCATCTGACCGTTCGGCATCCTTCCTTCTCCGACCTATCTCTGGAGTCCCCACGCTCATCCGTAGGTCCGGGAGATTGGTTGACCCACATCTTCACGAGTCCCAGCGTCCACGAAATCGAATTCCTCCAGGTACGAGTACGCGCAGGGCAGTCCCGAGTTCCATCTCGCGTGCGCCAGCTTCATCTGTCATGCGTTCCTGGGATGAAACGTCTAATCAAAATGTCAAATATCCGGCTTAAATAAAATTTCCACGCGAACTACCTGAGTTGGCAGGGCGAGCGAACTTGGGCGCCGTTTGGCCGAACTCAATACATTTGAGGGGGAAAATAAATTAACCATCACATTCCCCTTAATAAGATGATCAAATCCTTCTGCATTTTGCTGAGAAAAGGTTCATATATACACAGCAATTTATTGATGTTTTGTCTTGTTCTGCTGCGTCCAGAAGCGTATGCTTATGGTGAGTCGAAACGCGGAGAATATTTCTAATTCCAAGAAAAAAATAATCTTTGATACAATAGAAGAAAAATGCAATTTTGTGATTTGACGGAATTGGAGTGTAAGATACAATACAGTAACGCCTGCAGCAGTGCGATCTTGTCCGTATTCGACCGTCAAGATCTTTTTAGCGGACTAGCCGGTCGTAAGAATTGTGGTGCACAAATGACGCTAAAGGCCTCTGGGGTGCACACTAGCGGTACTAGTTTGGAAATGCACATAAAGGTACTGTGGTATGTAAGATCCAACGAAGTTGAAAAATTACAAAAAACATATTGTACAGGAGTCTACGTTTCATAGACCACAACGGTGAAGGAATCTTTTAGGTTAATGGTATGAGAATTCGCTGGTGTGTGTGTCTGTGTGTGTGTGTGTGTGTGTGTGTGTGTGTGTGAGAGAGAGAGAGATAGAGAGAGAGAGAGAGAGAGAGAGAGAGAGAGAGAGAGAGAGAGAGAGAGTATATGTGTATGTGTGTGGGTGTGTCGTGTGTTTCACCTGAAATGACTCTTCTGTATGTAAGAACCGGTTGAGTTAATTGAGAGTCAGCATTGCTGCTGCATCTGCAGCGACTCTGATCCGGACGTCATAGGGTTCGGGACCCGACGGTGACGTATTTTTGACACTACATAGTAGATCGAATTCAACCGCCATTTGAAGGAGATTTCTAGCAGCCGGTCGTTCTGATCGGTAGTTTTCCGGAGTTTCTCCGATTGATACCAGGCGAATGCCGGAGCAGTACCCTAACAAAAGGGCACCGGACTGCGCGCGATCTTTCCTTCCTCTTCCTTGTCCTATCCTCACACCTTACACACACACACACACACACACTAACATGCACTACACTACCACGCGCGTTAGGAGACCAGTCGGGAGCTTAGAAGTACAGCGCTGGTGGGAGATACCGGAATGGGGAAAACCAGCTAACCGACGTGAAGGGCGGTGACGGATCTCATCATCTACCAGGGACGAAGACCGCCATCTCCCGGGATAAAACCTTCATTAACCACCCGACGCGCCGGCAAACATCAACCAATACATGTGTGTTTGTAGGCCCCCAAAATGGCGGGGACTGTGACCCGAGCGAGGAGAGTGCTGTGGTGCGGTTGCATCCGCGCGCTTTTTCCGGGCGCGCGCGCGCATGCGCCTATCGCGCTTGGGCGGCGGCGGCGGCGGTGGCGGTCTTTTTGCACGCGCGAGCGCGCGCGAGCTGCTGCCGCCTTCTGCGGACCTGGGCGGCGCGGCGCGCGGGGTACAGTCGCCGGCACGCGCGCGCGCGGGCGCCCATCAATCAATCAATCAATCAATCATTCAATCAATGCATTGCGATCTTCAGAATAAGGAGAGGTTTCCGGAAATTATAGTCAATCAGATACCTTAAAACATTCACATTAAGTAACCAATTTAAGGTTATATATATATATATATATATATATATATATATATATATATATATATCACAACACATTATATTATACACATATTTATAAAAATGTGTATATTTTAATAAATATGTGTATATATTATTAAATTATAAAACACACACACACACACACACACACACACACACACACACACACACACACATATATATATATATATATATATATATATATATATATATATATATGTGTGTGTGTGTGTGTGTGTGTATATATATATTATATAACACATTATATATATCATGTAATTAGTAGTAATGTGTAATAATTGATGTGTAAATTGGCTAAATGTGTATATTTTAAGATATTTGTTTATCGATAATTCTACTGCAAACCTATCCTCATTCTAACATATTAAAGCAATCATTACAAAGTAATAATTATAATTCGTTGCAATTTTTACAAACACATGGATTTTTCTGACTGCGTGTTTGTGTGTGTGTGTGTGTGTGTGTGTGTGTGTGTGTGTGTGTGTGTGTTCGTGTGTGCGCGCGCGCGTGCATGTGCGAGCCAGTCCATTCAGTTGAGATATTGAATAACTTTCGTTTCTATAAAAAAAATAAAACTATTTTGTTAGTACGTTATCGGCTTCTGAGTGGGAGGAGGGGGTTTGAAGCCCCAAGAGACCACCGGTCCCACAGACTTAGATAAAGTCTTCGTAGATGTTTATAGATTCAAAATAAATTACAACTTTAAACGACTCATTATACATGATCTATGAATTTACACAATATTCTCGCTACAATTACCAGTTCTCTAGGAGTACCGTGTATTTCCATTTTCAAACCCACTAGCTTGAATTCACATATCACATTTTAAAAGAGCCCGGTGTTTGACCAAACACGTATTATTGAGATAATGTCGACTTTTTCAATGCCTTTTTGATGTGTTCAAAAAGTTCTGTATTTTGATTTTTTTGTCGTATTTCCTTTTTTAAGTTGTTAGATAACGAATATTTGCAAAATTAGCAACAATAATGGATATTTAGAAAATTTTCATTCGCCTTCGTTTGTCCATCACTGAGAAAATATTCACCACATTTGCACTAGAAATGCGTGATTAAAAAAAAAAAATCTTAAGAGAACGCGACCACCACGTGCACCAATGTGTGTTGGCATTAATCACTTAGCAAGGTTCTCTACAGAGGGGGACTATAGTTTAAAAAGTCGAACATTTGCCATCTCAAAACACTGCTGCTTGTTGCATGCCAGCAAACTTGATCTGCCGGGAGCAGACCCAGCACCCATCTTCCACAAAGCACTTTCATGTGCATAGAGCCAAATGTGACAGCGACGCGTTCATTTGGGTTTCTTACTACCTCAGCAATTCCGCACGCCTTCTACGCCGAACATCCATGTCCACGCACCTTTCGGATGATTTCTGGCGTTGTTGCACTTTTCGGATGTCCTTCACGCGTACGATCTTGGGTGAAGTCACATTAACTCGTCCACCCATTTTCTTCCTGAATTGAAAGTTAAGAAGAGTCATCGTATTATTTTTTTCTTATTTTTTTCCGAACCTTGAATGAATTTCGGTTAACGTCAACCCTTTTACAAAGACCTTTATCACTGCATGGTACTCGATTTTCTGTATTTCCACGAATACACGCATGGCACTTTCTTTGGCTAGCTAACGAAATTTACTTGACGAGATTTACTTTTTTGCTATTAATGGAAATTTGTTAATTAAAAAATAAAACATGAACAACTTAAAAATGTCGAACAGAAATTATCGGTGACAACCTTTAAAAAAATGATGTTAACACGCCGAGTTTTTGTTACAATAAGCAATGTCTTGGAAACATCTCTGTCGCGACCCACCGCCTCTCCTGGCGTCTGCCGTGGGCTTGGGCACGAGGGCCAGGCGGTCATCGTGCACTGCATGATGGATTGTCATTAAAAAAAGTAGTCAAAAGTAGCTTGTCAAAAGTAAATTGTCAAAGTAGCTTCGATCTTTGGCCTCTGTAATGGACGTAAAACTTTCTTGAGCCCAGCTAATACATTTCCATCGCCCTTTATTTTACTACTTTACCAAAATGGAGATGAGGCTTACTAGTTTACTACTAGTTAAAGTTCGAAGTGGAATGAACAAAGGTATTTCGGTAGGTTTCCTCAAACTCTTGTTAGCTGAAAGTAATTAGTTATAATTTTGCCTTAAATCGTCAATACTTGTGATAAATTAGTAAAAACTTGGCCATGCAATACTCTTGAAATATAAAAAAATTTAAACAAGTATTTTAAGTATTTCTTCGTAATTAAATATGCGTGTTCCATATGCACCTTTAGGGGAGGACCAAAAAGGTATTTCAGAGGAGGACGGTAGCTATTTCAGTTTGAACCTTCCATAAATTACTTTAGAGTAATTTTTTTTTTTTTTTTTAATTGTTTGCTTGATGGAGTAGAGGAGTTGGTATGTAGGAGTTCATTCATTAAGGGAACACTGCTTTGTGATAAGAACTGTATAATAATTAGAGAACGTATTTTAATGAAAGATCTTTTTTCACTTTAGAACAATGCTTTTTAGTATAGACAATGATTTTGTGTTCTGACAAAAGCAAATGACTTATTTTTATATTTTTTATTTTACATTTTACGTCTATTTCGACTAATAAGTACTTTTTTTCCTTTTCCCGTCATTTTTAAAGCATTTTTCGTTGATTTCCTCGTTTTAATATCATTTAAACGGTACGTGCTACAAATAATATTTACGAAATGTATCAAACACTTCTCCACTGAATTACCCAGTGCCAAAGCATATTCGATTTCTTCACTCAAAAATTGTAATGTCAGAAATTGTAATTTGAAATCGATATTTTCGTTTTGAGGGTACTGTACATTTTAAAGCATTTTTCGTTGATTTCCTCGTTTTAATATCATTTAAATGGTACTTGCTACAAATAACATTTACGAAATGTATCAAATGTTCTCCACTGAATTTCCCAGTTCCAAAGCATATTCCATTTCTTCACTCAGGAATTGTAATGTCAGAAATTGTAATTTGAAATCGATATTTTCATTTTGGGGGGTACTACACAGGAAGCCCTTGGGACGTTTACAAAATTTTCAAAAATCCATTTCTAATAGTAAGAAATGAGTACTGTTCCCGACAATAGAAATAAATGCAGATATTCACGAGAGGCGCTTTGTTTGAATGAGACTTCAAGTTATAACTGAGATTTTTTAGTACGCCAAATTACAATATTTTAATATTGGGTAACTATTTTTAATTGTGCGAGAAAATATGTGCTGTTGTAGCTCCTCTAGTTTTACGTTATTTTTCTTTCCTTTAAGGGCATTTTTGAAAAAATTTAAGATCATTTTATTATTAATTTTTCGCGATGTTTTAAGGTCATCAAAATCCGCCCCCTAGTAATTATTAATTTGGATAAATTTAGTTAAAATTTAGGGAGAGGGTATATGATCCCTATCTATACTCCCCTCCCTCCCGTTGGGTTTCATTACTAATCCATGAGGGAGCTGTTGATGAGAGAAGTAGAAGAATTTGCTTGCGCGCGAGCGGCTAGGAGCGAGAGAGAGAGAGGGGGGGGCAGGCGGCAGCGCTGTGCAGCGGAGCGTGGCGCCGGCGCCTGTCCGCTGGGCGCGGTCCGGACGCGGCGCGCAGCAGCGCGAGGAGCAAGCAGCCCGGGCGCCGGCCGCCGCGCCACCGCTCGCCTCTGTTCTTCCCCTAATATCTTTTTTATATAATCATGTTTCATGGCGCTCCAATTAGCACATCGGACCCCGGACACAACAACGCAAATTTTATGTAGAATATTTTAAATAAAATAAATTCATGTTACAAGCGAACTAACTAAATAAATCTGTCTTTGTCAGATTTACAACTAATCGCCGCTGTTGAACTCTTACGGCCGTTATTAGCAGCTCCGGCATCAGGCTTGCAGAGCGGCGTAGGAGGGCCCGCGAAAAACCCTGGGCGAGAGGGGAAAGGGTTCGATTCGGGACCGGCCGAACAATGGCGGCCGCGTATCCGTGTGGTGCTGGCGCTATCTATCCGTGAACTAGCGAACCACGCGGAGCGCCGCAACATGGCGGGAGGGAGCAGTGCGGAGGCGAGCGGGAGAGCGTCCGTGCGTTTATCGGCTGTGAATTATCGGCGTTTTGGAGGCGCCAACGGCCCTGCATTGTGCCGTAATTACGTTAAACGAGGCGTGATGCCCTGGAAATAAAAATCCGCGTCCGGGCAGCGATTGCGCGCGGTTTGAACGGCGCGCGGCGCGGGCGGGAGGGCGCGGGGAGGTGGCGGGCGGGGGGAAGGGTGTGAGGATAACGAATTGATTGCCGCTAACAACGTGATCACGCGCGTAATATTGACTGAACGAAAGTGAGATGGCCCCCCTAGGACGCTACCGACCCGTTCAAGTGGGTTTAAATCGTTTTCTCCCCTACGTGGTATCAGGGGAACAGGCCGCTATAGGAGCCATGGAGGTCCGGACTTTGGAAAAAATTGAATGTGTCCCTGTGGGGCTAATAGGACCGAGGTTCATTACTATCAAATGACATTGTATGTTTTTAAAATTCGTATTTGGTTATGAGCGATGCTAAATGGGTACTATTACAAGTGTCATTGCAGTAAAATTAACTATTAATTTTTGATTCATAGATACGCTTTGCTAAACGGTACACTGTATAACTGATTCACTTACCATCTCCAATGACATTCTTGACATTACACGAATTTCAAATATTTGGGTTGAACATTTGTGTACTTTCTACTCTGACATCTTCGGAAAAGAAAATATCATATCTTAGGTTATGATGTGCGACATTCATAATCCTCCAGGTCTTCGTCTTATCGCATCGTGTAATCGCCCCAAACCAAACCCACCCAAATGCAATACGATAGTACTTCCTTTGCGGTTGTCGGTTCAATCGCCGTCTTAAGCCTGCTCCCCGCTCGCGAGTCGATCGTGTGACAGTTGATCGCCTGGCGCGCGGTGCGCGACGCCCTGCCCAGAATGCGCCACCTGCCTCAACGGCCACGTCTGGAAACCCTCGCGATGCGAACGGCTGTGCTTGGAGGGGCTGAGTTGGGGAAAAAAGAAAAAAGAGAAGAGTTGGCTGCTGCCTCCGTGCCGAACGGTAATCGTGAACGGCTCGCACCCGTGACAGCGAATGAAAGGGGTGTTTAAAACAATTACCTTACCCCCTTACAGGGGACGTTCGATGGGATCAGAACAACCATTAACAAGATGAGTCCGTGACATACTTTGGCGGTCATCCAGGAATGTTTTCAAAGGTTGCCGCTCCTTCTGGGGATTCTTTTTTCTTTCTGAAGGGTGGCATACGCTACATGCCATTTGGTCGTTACTGAACAAAATTACGACGTTTGCACACAGGCTTCAATATAGCACGAATCTCACTACCCCTTTACCTCTTAGTTTACTCTAGTTATCTTGTATGATAATTTGGAATTATGTATTGAATGAAATTCAAATATTTTTTGACCAAAATAAAATAAAGTAGTAACGAAAAAATATAACTAACTCGTTAGTAAACCATTTTGTGTTGAGCACAATAAATATTGTGTAAAAATGTAAGCGTAACTATAACGACCTCCATCTTCGAGAAGAAACAAAAACTGAAAATGTCTTCTGAAATTCCGCTATTTTGATAATCGGAATTCTGATTACGAGTTTTAATTTTATGTATTCTGCAATAATGAATTGTTTTCATGTGAAGGATGTTCTGAGCGCCTGATAGTGACTGCACTCGGGTAATAAAACTGCTCCTTTCGCAACGTTGAACGCACTTCAACAATAATTGTTATTGAGTTGTGGACGATGTCACCCATCAGTTTCCAGCGCCTGATGGTAGAAATAAAGTGCTACCTTGCTTGATTCATAGGAGAGTTACCAGAGTTTGGGGCGAAGCGGGGTGGGGGGAGTGGATACTGATGATTGCCTTCATAGGTTTCATTTCTTAGAAATCGGAAAATGATTGAAATTGTTTCCAACGTGCTTTTTTTTTCAAATACGATGCGATTTGTCTGACGTGTTTATTATATTAATATCATTACAGCATTTTTTGGCTGTGGGTAAAAAATGTAACTATTCACTCCTAAATTAAACTTTCTGAATACATTTTGTAAATATTTGTAGTATTTGTCTTAGTATGAAATAATTTTGTGTATTACTGTGATTTGAAGACACGATCATCAATCAACCTTTTCTGATACAAAAAAATGTAATAGGTTTTGTATTGATATATATTGTATTGTATAAATATTGAAGAGAGGAAGACGATTTTTTCATTTATAGGGACAGAAATTGCATGTTTTTATTTAAATTAATGCATTTTATTATATAATTTATTCGTTTATCAAAATGATTAATACCGCTCCGGAGCTCCCCTCGATAAAAAAGCGCGGGACCATTTTTACCTCGGCTCTGCTAGGGTCAATTCACAAACGCGCCTCGCTCCCGAAATATTCCCTCCCGCATTCTTCGCGCCGCCGCGGCGACAGATGTCTGGCACCAGCGCAGGCGGCCCCGCCCCGCGCTGCCCCGCCCCGCCCCGCTCCGCCCCGCCCCGCTCCGCCCCGCCCCGCTCCGCTCCGCCCCGCCCCGCCCCGCCCCGTCCCGTCCCGTCCCGTCCCGTCCCGCCCCGCCCCACCCCGCCCCGCCCCGCCTCGCCCCTCCCCGCGCCACCCCGCTCCGCTCCACCCCGCCCCGCCCCGCCCCGCCCCGCCCCGCTCCATCTCGCTCCGCTCCGCCCCGCCCCGCCCAGCCCGCCACGCTCCGCTCCGCCCCGTCCCGCCCCGCCCCGCTCCGCTCCGCTCCGCTCCGCTCTGCTCCGCTCCGCTCCGCTCTGCTCCGCTCCGCCACGCTCGGCTCCGCTCCGGCCCGCCCCCGCCCCGCCGCGCCCCGCGCGCCTGCTCCTCCGCTGCCTCCGTCGTCGTCGCTCGGCGCCGCAGTTGCAGGCG
The DNA here is from genome assembly GCA_011170035.1 of Teleogryllus occipitalis. Taxonomy (NCBI): domain Eukaryota; kingdom Metazoa; phylum Arthropoda; class Insecta; order Orthoptera; family Gryllidae; genus Teleogryllus; species Teleogryllus occipitalis. The sequence goes on from BLKR01004731.1 coordinate 12,790, forward strand.
TGTGCGCGCCACTAGCAGCGCAGGCCGCGCGAGGAGGCTGGCCCTCGGCCTCCGCCTGCCCGCTCGCCTCGCGCTGCGCCTTTCCCGCCTCGCGCGCGGCGCGTCCCCGGCGCCCAGGCGCGCGCGCCCGCCGCGCACCTCCTGCGCCCGCCTGCGGCCCGGGCACGCCCCGTCATTACGGAACTTACGTGACCCTTCGCGGCGGCCATGTTGGCGGCGTGCCGGTGCGCGAGCGGAAGCACGCGGCCGCCCGCCCCGCCCCCGGCGGCCGCGCGACACAACCCATCCCGCCCGCCCGCCCGCCGTGAAACCGTAACCCGTGTCATAACGGCACGATGATGGCTCAATGTCTTCATATAACGAGATTCTCATCAGGCGAACACGCGGTCTCAAGAGGTGGCGCGACGCGTGCCGAAGGGGTTCGCGCCGTCTCGCTCTTCGCCACTCCTGCTGCCCGCGTCCGCCGAACCAAGGGTCGGGATGGAAATTTTTAGAATGGTTTTTGTTGAGAGCGTGCCTCGGACATTTTGAATTGTCACCTGGGTTTTTTCTTCCGATTTGGAGGAGAATCTGGGTCAAGAAATTTCATTAATTACATAAAGTAAGATTAAATAAAACATTCAGATGATCTGAAAACTTGTCTTCCCCATTTGCTCCGTTCTGTTTGAAATTAAATTTGTTTGACGAGTGTGTGGGAAGTTTAATCTTAAACACCTCCATCTTGAAGATTTGCTAATTAATTATTTATAAGACCAATTTCTCCAAATACTCAAAAGCATTCCTTTCGTACTCACTCGGTCGATATAGTTTAACCTCCTTTCTTTTGATATACGTGATCGCAGGTGGGGGATTCATTATGTTAGAGGAAAAATCAATATCTGAAGTCTCGACTTATTTAAAACTCGATCGAAGATGCTGTATGTCCTCATTTAGAATTAGAAGCGTCATGGGTCTTATACAATAGGTTATGTTCAACAGGCGCTCCAAGGAACGAATATTCCAGAGCCCCTTCCCCGTCCGCAGCCTGCATGCGACGCAGCGTTTTCCGCGTCTCGGGGCCGACGCAGGCGCGGCGGAGGCGGGAGCGCTGTCGCCGACCTGCCATGTTGTCAATCAATCAACTCCTACATCACAGCTGTCGTCAGCACGCGCACAGAAACGCACCAAGGTCGCAAAGTGCGCGAGGAGGTGGCAGCTGTCGCTCGCGGGAGAGCGAGAGCGGGTTCGCTCCGAGCGGGACAGAGCGCGCGTCGATCGCCGTTGCGGTGTTGCGTTACCTCCTCGCAGTGCATGCTCGCCGGGGAGCCCCAGAGCCAAACGGACGAGCAAACCGGCGACACCGCTTGCAACCAAAATTGCTTTGCGCTTTGGTTGGCACCGAGCGCAGCGAGAGGAGGGGGAAAAGTAAAAAACGAAACAAAACAATGGGGCTTCTGCGCTGGGGCCGGTGACACAAGCAACCGATGGTAGGTGGCAGCACTGAGTAAACGCAGTAGGCTGTTCGGACTTGCTTCGGACAGCGGTCTCTGACGAGAGGCGAGGGCGAGCGAGGGGTCCCGACGTTCCCAGTGGTGGACCCAAGATGGGGGGGGGGGGGTCTCATCCCCCCCCTCCCAGAGGCCAATGATGAATATTCAAAATTATGTTTTACAAATTTTTCATACTATACGTGAACTAAAAATACATATCCTATTCAGTATAAATGAACAATTCTTTATAAGAACATGTCGGCTGATTACTGTTCCGTAATCCCCATCCACGAGAAGAATCCAGTGTACGTCTTGGCCTCCACCAATATATTTTGGTATAGATTGTATTGGAGTGGACTCTTCAATAATCTATACATCTGTTAAATCAGTCTATCCAATCAATAATTTGGTGCTGGTGACGCCCGTGATAAATAATAATGATTCAATAATTCGAGCATTCAGTTTCTTATGTAGTTTTAATTTAACATCCCTTAGAGTGTTTCGAAAAACGTATCTCGTGCGTTATTCTTTGATTCAAAATATGTAAAGCAACAGAATCTAAAAGCAAACAACCGATCAACGATGAATTGTTTATTACAAACAAGAAACTAATTGAAAGTTGTATGTAAAATAATTGCTATTCCCTTACATAAAGTCAAAGAACATCATTATTGTAAATTTACGTAGTCGCTAACCTCCCCCAACACACACACCAAAAATATTTAAGTGCGTGGTCAATGACAATCTTGTTACAATTCGTCCCAAATATTTAAATAAAGTATTAATTGAGAATCATAAAGAAAACATGTTATTTCGTTTAAATATCAATAAATAAATGTAGTGTTCTTTAATTTATGATCCTGCAGCATTCGTAACATTCATCAAAAATCACGTCACATTGGAAAGCGTCAGTATTAATTGATTTAAGATACTATGTGAATGCTAGAGAGACTTGAACCCAGAGACATTTCGTTCCGCCACTGGATTTCTTTTCTCCACGGCCAGTCAAAGATGCCCATCCTGCTCAAGACTCACATGAGCGGCTCTAGTGAGGCACCGTATCAGGTACTGGCTGAAACGCGATAATACTGTTACTCATTCACCGCATTTTATTTCCGTTGGTGATGTGTACTCGTTTGTCCGGGAGGTGCGTATGAATCAGACTTTGATAACGCGTTAAGCTGTCATTAAAGAAAGAATGTGAGCAAAGATCTTGAGAGTTGGTGCATGCGCACTTGAGTGTTGCCGCTAAACATTAAAAGTACGTGATAAAGAAGTGCAGCAGCAGGGCAGGTCTGTGAACCAGTTCGAAGTTGCGCAGATCACTCAGAGGAAAGATGCAAAAAGAAAGTGAAAAGAATATGTGAAAGATGAAAGAGCTTACATAATAAAACATGATAGGAGGAAGGGAAGGGTTGGAAAGTTATCGACACAATGTGAAATTATATCTGATTGTCCAATATACAAGCCAATATGCCAACATTTTAAACGAAACTACGATTATAAAAAGTGTGAAATAAACCAATTTTAATGGATGTATCACTCGCCCCTGATATTAAAGTCTTCTTGTACAATAATGAACTAAATATTTATGTTATTTGAACGGTTGTATTTGCAAGAAGAGACGTGAATGGCATTTCTTTAGTAGATTCTATGCTTTCTTCCGGTTCTCTTCTCATCAGTCGTTGTATTCTCTCTTCCTATCTTTACTTATATATATTTCCTCTTCCGGAAAAAGCATGTTGAGGGGGAAGGAATGGATCAGTGCAAAAAGATCCTTCCCTTCTGTTGCTCTTCATGATTTAGAATCTCCTCTTTAATTGTTAAAACTGACTCTTTCACGACGTGGCGTAGTTAATCGTTGTTTTATCATCCAAATGAAGTCATGGGGAGGCGCGACCAGAACGATCCTCCGCACTAAAAGATTACTGCAAGTTAGAATCCATAAACAATCCACAGGTTCCACGTACTCAGCGAGTCGATTATAACGAAAATCGTATTCTTAATCCTCCGTGGTCACGGCAAAGTGTCAAGATTTTTCTCAGTTCCGTGTGGTCCCCCCTCCCCTCCCCTCCCCCACCCTCACTCTGCCCCTCCCCCACCCCCAGATCCGCAACGACGGACAAGAAAAAACCTTCAATGAACTATTTGGAGGCTGGCGTCACGGTCCAAACGCGGCGGGGCTGGTGAGTCTTGACTCACGGCGGAGTAACGTGGGAATTCGGCTTTGCGTGACGTCAATTCGACCCTCGGCTCGCTGAAACGTGAACTGGACGCCGCTACCGCCGCTTGAAATAGACGGAGCAAATCGCCCGCTGGCTCCGAATGTCGCGTCGGCGCCTCGAAAAACCTGCCGTGCCGCCCGCTGCGCCCACGGCCCGCCTCGCCCAACGCCCACTGCCCATCGCCCACCGCCCGCCAACTCGCTCGCCAACGCACCCACCGTGTGGGCGTGGTGACCAGCGCCGGGCAACGGGATCTGACGGTGGATGACCCGATACTGCATTGAGGAGTTAGCTTTTAACGAAGATGATTTTACGTTTAACCCTTCGCTAGACACGCCATAACCTTGCGGTTATCCCAAATCGTCCAACACAGCTACAATGTCACCAGATCTCGTACTCTTCTTACACCTTCAACTCAGCGTGATACTGATTCTTCGAACGCAATGTGTCTACTACACCCACGCGCCTAACGAAGGGATAATATCGACAGCAAGGCATTAGTTTGTATTGTCTTAGTTTGGTGTTAGTATTAGAATTCTCTAAGATTGATTTACCAATACTGATTTACCAAATCATTTTTTAATGATTACGTCAAACAGCTACTAAGTCAATGACATATCTCGATCGGGTTTTTCGTTACTTCCTTTGATCCATTGGGCAAATGCTAAGATGCCTTGCTTCGATTCTGAATACCAAACCTAACTTTTCTCCCTCCGAAATCGTTACGAACATTTTTGACTAATAATTAAAGAAACACTTCAAACAGTTATTAATTATGCAATGGGAATTTGTGACAAAAGGCACGGTTGGTAGATCTCGTGCTGTATTGGTTAGATCGCTTTTGCACTTCCAATGGAAAGAAGTGTGGACGTTCAATTCAATTCCATGTTTTGCAAGATTTTTTTCTGTCTTGTGAATTCGTCACTGAACTTTCGAAAGCTGTTTGATAAAGCGGATAATTGTGACAAAGGAAGTAAATGATAAATGGCCCGATGCTAATTGATTAGGTCGCTTTTCGATCACGTCAAGGGTGGGGGTTTCGGTTCCTTCGATTTTTAAAGATACTTTTGGTCTTAGTATTTCTTTCTTACATGGATTTCTGACTAAAACAACTAAGACTTCCTTACGCAACGGCTAATAATCGTTAAGAGAGCAGGGGATGGTTGGACCAATGTTGCGAACGAATCATTGTGCCAGTTGTTGACGACTTAATTCGAAGTTTTCATCGTAACATTGTGACAGTTGCGAATGGCTACAAAGGACTATTAGCTGATTGCGTTAGAAGTAGATGGGAATGACAGCGGTCAGGGTTATGTTAGATTGTTTTTGCTCTTTCCGACGCGTTGAATGTGTCTTCGGGCACAATGATAATGTCCTTGAATTTTTTTAATGTATTAGGTGCTCTAGAGTTATGTACAGAGTGACAATTAGTCAGAAACAGATAATTATTGACCAACATCTTATTTGATTTCAAGAATATAATAAATATATTCATCACTTTCTGAAAAGATTTTTCTAAAGTTTCGTCGAATATTCTCAACAGTTAACTTAGGAAACGCGTTATTTCATTTATTTAATGTTAAAAGTGGTTGTCAATTGTGTGAGACGTATGGGAAAGAAGTGCAATCTGAGCACGTTTTCTTGAGCTCTAGCTCTTACCATATATCCTTAATTTATGAATAGGAGGTAGCAACAAGCGTTTTCGGTAAAAAAGAAACAAATAATTCAAATAAAAATACCATATTTTAAATAAGACAACTTGCACGTTATCGTTTTCTTCAGTTCATTTGTTACGATTGTTTTAACGGAAGAGGACCGTTAAAATCCTTAAATGACTCTGCCCGTTGAGAGTGGCTTTTGATTACTGTTTGTTTTGTTTGTTTGGTTGATGTAAAACTGTAGTATCAGAAAGCGTCCTAATTGTTGTGTGTTGTGCCCTGTGTGCGCAGGTTCCAGAAGGCCTGCGTGAAGTACGGCGTCCCGGACGTTGACCTCTTCCAGACCGTCGACTTATGGGACAAGAAGAACATCGTCAACGTCACAGTCACGATTTTCGCTATTGGAAGAACGGTACGCTCCTACAGTTCTTTTCGAGCACGATCGTAACAAAATCGTGCTATTGGAATATTTTTTGTGCATGCTATAAAATACATTAACACAATTATTTATTTAATCTTGATGAGTAGTATCGTATGTTTTTTTAAAATAAATGCAACAGTTATCCCACAAAGAAAACTTTATTAACGTATTACATTATAACACTTGTGACATACATTTTGTGAGCTAATTGATTACATCCTGGGGTGGAAAGGTCTCTTTAAAAAAGAAACTGATAAATTAAAACTGGTGTAAGAAGATATTAGAACATTCAAAATTATCAATATACTCGTAGATATAGGTAAATATACAATAGAAATAGAATATGTACAAATTTAATCAATGGTGAAAGGCGAGGATGAACTTTCCTTATTTGAATTCTAAGGAAATTCTTGTATAGTAATTGAGTACTATGCATCCGTCACTCGCGGTGGGTACTTTTCCGGTCCACCAATCGAGACAAATACGGTGTCATTCGACGCGTCTCGGTCTTCAGGTGGGCAACTGAGCATTTTTTCGCGGCTCCATCTAGAAGATTCGAAGATTCTTCTGTAGAAAAGTTTTTTTAAGCAACTAAAACACATATGAGATAACATACAATATCTACAAAGGCTCATTGGAAACCTCTCCTCTCAAGACAAATAAATTTTCACAATTCTTCCGGATTCCTTTCGGAAGATTCTGGAAGAATTCTAGAAAAACATGAGGTTTTTGAGGATTTCAATGCACGTACGAGAACACTGGTGAATTACTTTACGTGCAGTTAATCACTGTATTCTCTTTCAGACTTTTGAGTAAATCATCATAACTTGATTCATCATTGACGAATTTAAAACAAATTTTGTAATGAAACAAAAATGTATACAAGTATTTTTAATCGACACTTTTTCATTTCACTTCCTATGTCCGAAAATGGACGAGTCAGGTGATGTTTCAAATTTATTTTTCTTAACAACTTGCAAATCGCAAATAAAACTTCAGGATGAAAATACCCGCCGACGGCGCCAAGCTAAGCTAGAATTTTGTAAAGTGTTCCCACAGCACAGAAATGCCCACTCACCTAAGATCTGCAACACTTATAACTTAAATACAGCTCACAAGTTGTGCAATAACTAGCAGTGAAACATGTTAAAAACATCAAAATATTAAAAAGTACAATTATTTGTTTAACATACGCCTCAACTAACCACTTCATCTTTTTTGTTGGAGAAGATTAATGTAGTACATTTTCAGCATTGCTTTATCTGAAAAGTTGATGATTGGTGATGAACAAAAAACTGCCTGGCACTTACGTAAAGAATAGTATCCACTGTTGAAGTAAACGAACGCACAACTTTACACAACGTTGTGGAATTCATGTTTTTATTCTTAATCCTAATTTTTTATTTTGTTGTTAGAATAGTATAAGTTATCATAGTTCTTTCATTTAATTCTTAAGTAAATGTTTAGTAATTTCAATTTGATTGTTAAAATATTGAAGTATTCGCGAGTATGTGTTATGTTGAAGCCATCTGCCACCATACACAAGAGTGTCGAGTTTATGAGTTACTCTTTAAACGCAATTGAGCATTAAGATTGTGAAGTCTGCTGCATTATACGTAAATGTTTCACTTACGAGTAATAAAAATGAAAATGTATCCGTTTAAATGAGACCAAGTTCAAGTGAGATAAGAAGGTATTCATATTCATTTAAACTGATATAGTATATTATTTTTTAGTCACTCTTTTTTACGAAAAAAAATGTAAGTTTAGTATGGATTAATGAGCCAAAAATTTGCGTTTACCCTGAAATCCACATAGTGTCCCTGAGGTTATCCGTTGCCTGCGAAAGCATCACCAGAATGTTATCGTCCCTAATCCACCGCATCCTGGTGATGTAGTGTGAACGTTATCACGGCGGAAATTCGTGGAATCTGTGCTTGACAGGATGTGATTCTCGTCACGCAGCTACGTGCTGATTGCGAGGGCTCCGTTCGCAAGGACAACGAGGCGAGAGAGTTTCCGAGACGTCTCTACGACTCCTCAAAGGCCTGACTAGAATTTTCTCCGGGAGGTTGGGCGATGAGTGAACTTATGCAGTGCAAGCTCGGTGCTGTGATTTTTTTTATTTTATTGAATACTCACATGCGTTAGCCTGTGAGGCTTTTGGCAGACCGTTAAGAAATATACAATTTATTTCAGAGAAGAAGAGTTGAAGGAGAAACAAAATGTAGCTAATACATCATTCGAAAAATACATTAAATTGATTTTCTGTAGGTGAGCTTTACTGTTGATGGTAAATGCTAAGGAGCAGTGCCAGATTACCCAATAAGCGGAGTAGGCTGCAGCCTGGGACGCGCAATTTTTGGGGGCGGGTGGAATTTGGCGGATACAAAATTTTTAAGGCGACCTTTTGAATGTTTTTGTATAGAAAAATTTCTTTTCATATTTGTAACAAAAGAAAGTGTTAATTATCCATTGTTATACACAGATAAAATGAAAACAAAATTATCGTATATTTATTAAATGAATATCGAGGTGAGAATTATTTAATACGTATACGTATAATCAATTATTTATACGTACACAATATATGCGTCGGTTACAAATATCGTACAACATTTTTTATTCAAAATATTATAAATAGCTTTAATGTTAAAAAAGCAAATTAAAAGGACGCTAAAACATTTGACAGCCTAGGGCGCACGAAAGTCAAAGTCAGGCACTGCTAAAGAGGATGATAGACGTGTTTCGCAGTTTTCGTTTGATTCTGTTTGGGTGAGAGTTAGGTTTTCCTAACTGAAAATGGAATGAATATGGTGATGTGATTTAATTGTGCAAGAAAACACTTTTCGGGTTCACGTTAAGAAAGTTCTTTTTATCATTGTGGAGGAAGTGATAATGAAAACACATTAGCAGTATTGAAATACTTGTTATTGCTAGTTGACTTTTTGTATTACATTGTATTTTTTTATTATACCATCGGATTATACCAGTTACAGATGAAATATTCTAACTATAAGTAAAAAGGAGGGGCGGGCGAACTTTACTGGCATGGCGAGTATTTCAAAGCAACAGGGAGGGTTAAGGGGCAAATTGCCTTCTCATTTTTAGACATTTTAAAGATCACAAAAACGTCAAAAATATAACACAAATATACCTTGCTACCTTAATAAATATTTTAATTGTCAAACCAACATAAAGATATCTGCTCTCGGAGACTTTCTGGCTCTGCTACAGACCTCTCGCGTTGTGTGTTTTGCACTTAGAAAAATGTCGTAGATAACTTAATATTTTTGTGTGGCAATGAAATACCTTGAATATTTTACACATACAATCATAGGGATAATACGATAGATGATAGTGAAAGATGTATGTGATGGCAGGGATAGATAGTAGCGAAAGATGTCGAATAATAATTGCAAAATATTCTAGACAAACTGCTGATCTTCTATACTATATGAGGACGATTCTCAAAATCGTAACATTCTCTTGCCAAATTAAAGATTTTTCATAATTTTAAGTGGTGGAAGATATCTTACTTTACTATATACTGTGTTAAATCCAAATGTGATACTGACGACAAAAAACAATCAAAATCGTCTCAAAAAACAATCAGAAAGTCTTTTTGTGTTACACATATGTCACTTGTTTGCTAATTCAGTAATGCTAAAAAATAGTAAACCTTTCTATTCAGATTGGACTTTTTTGATTCTAATGTCTTTGATATATGTTGAGTCGGTTAACAATTTAAGTTAGTTCTTGTATGTTTAGTGATAATTTATGCAGATGCAAAACCACAAAGATATCCAAGTAACCCTGCCCACTTAACGGGCCATCCATAAATTACGTGAGGTCTTCAGGGGGAGGAGGGGGTCAAGCGAGTCTCACCTAATCTCACGTTGGGGAGAGAGGGGTCTCGGTAAGTATCATGTAATTTTTTCGCTAAATTGCGAGAAAACTAAGACAATTTAAGTAAAACGCGTATTTATACTAAAATATGGCTACATCTTGCACAATAAATTTGATCGCGTTTATGTGAATGCTAGAATAAGTAGCTTAGTATACTGAGAAAAAGAATCTAACAAAAATTATCAAACGTTTTATCATTAATGAGATAAATCTCATTACCTGCATTTTTACAGAAATGTTAAAGAAAATTACCGAGCGTTTTTAGAAGTGCAATAATATTCATTGTAATTCAGGGACTCTATTTTCTAAATACTAGTCATATCTAGTGTTAAATAAATATAATTAAGCAAATTATGTTTTTTTAAATAAATCCCAATGCCATCAATCACAAATTAACGTATTTACATTAAAAATACGCATTTTGAAAAATCTGACGTGAGATTAGAAGGGACGAGGGGGTCGAGCCAAATCTCACATCTCACCAAGGGGGGGGGGGGCTAAAATCGCCAGAATCGCCTCGTATAATTTATGGACGGCCCCTTCTCTACTGCAAAACGAAGATTCACTTGAACCTTTAAGATGCATTAGAGGATTTCGTGTGCGAGGAGAACCTTCTGAATCTAACAATCGTTTCCTTGATACAGCGAAACATCACTACTTTTCGTGCAGTAAAAAGATTCGTCTGGCGCCAATGTGTTCTATTTGCATGAACCTATTGCAGGAGCAGCAGACCTGTGGTATGTTTCCAAGAAGGTCTGCTAGGTAGGGCTTGTTAAATTTAACTTCAACCCCAGTAGTAATGCTGTCGTCACTCCTTATTCACTCTCAGAGCTTCTTGGACAGAAGTAAAGAAGATTTGAGCTTTGAAAAGAGTATTAGACCTTTAATTAAGAGAGGGGTTCGTTAGAAATGATACTGCTTTATACGTGTGCTTGGAAAATATTTTTGTGATACATTTAAAATCATTCACAAACATTAAATAAAATATGTAAATTTTTGGCGTACCCATTTACAACGTTTTAATAAATCATAAAGACATTTTCATCGACATTTTGTAGTTGATTGTGCAGATAGAGGGAATGCAACACATTATCAACAGCACTCCTCAACACAAACATTTCGGAAGGGGGTGGGGAGGAGAAGCAGGGTATAGGTCATTTTTAATTATATCGAGTAGTTTAAATCTTTTTTTCTGTCAGTGTTATTATTGAAGCCATTAGTAGCTTGAGTTTGAAGAAGAATAGCTTAAGCTTCAAGAACAGTAGTTACCTTCAATAAACAACAAAAAATTGTGACAAATTCGAAATCTAAAAGGTACCCAGTTCCTTTGGTGTGTGTCTCCCATTCCGAAAGTTTACGGTCCACAGATGACCATTCTCAGGACTAACAGTTATTTCTGCTGCCTCCATGAGCAAGTTATCTACACTCCCCCCCCCTGGACGCTGCCTGGGGCATCAATTAGGGATGTCGCACCAACAACAAAACATCGGTATTCAAAATTAAAACATCGATGTTCATAATACTCCAAATCATCGATGTTTTAAAAAGCAATTAACAACAAACAAACCAATAACAATTAACAAAAAACCTGAGAACCTGAGCGCTTTGCGTTATTTCAAGGGTACAGAGATTCCACAAATCGCTGTACAAACGGTCCGGAGAGAAGGGGGACGCCCTACGCCGTATGCGTTGTCCGCCTCTCCACGCAAGAAATACGATAAGCGTAGGAAATAGCAGGGCATTGGAGTGACATAGTCGGGTGAGATGTAGTCTGGTCGATGAAAGCCACACAAATACCGTTCGCGTCATTCTGACACAGGAACTGAAGGTGGGAACACATATTTCGTATTAACTTTTACAATTTGAGATTATACAACTTTTTCAATTCCAAACAAAACACCGAAAACGTAAAAAACCTCGAACACAAAACATCTATGTTTAAAAAAGTCATCAACTTTAATAAATCGATGTTTCAACAACAACAACATCGATGTTTTTGAACGCATCGACATCGATGTGGCTTTCCTAATAGCGACGCCGTTGAGGGGGGGGGGCGTGCGCCGGGCGGCCGATAGGGCGTCCCGCCGCGCCGTCACCTCGCGGCCGCGTGAGTCACTAGAGAGGCGGGCGCGCGGCGCGTCGGCAGGCAGCACGCGCACGCAGTGATTCACGCGCCGCCCGCCGCGCCGCAGGGCGCACGCTGCGAAGGACCGCGTTGCTCTCCCCCCCCCCGCCAATCCCCTCCCCACCCCGCCACGCCCCTCCACCCCGCCCAGCCCGGCCCGCCCCGGCCTCGCCCCGCTCCGACCCGCCCGGCCCCCGCCCCGCCCCGCCCAGCCCCGTCTCGCCCCACCCCTCCCCGCCCCGCCCCACCCCGCCCCGGGCCCTCCCCGCCCCTTCCCCCCCGCTCCGCCCCGCCCCACCCCGCCCCGGGCCCTCCCCCGCCCCTTCCCCGCCCCCCCGGCTCCGCCCCGCCTCGGCCTCGCCCTGCTCCCCTCACCCCGCCTCGCCCTCCCTGCACGGCCCCGCTCCGCCCCTCCCTGCCCCTCCTCCCCCCGTCTCCCGCCCCCAGCCCGCCCCACCCCGCTCCGCCCCACCCCTGCTCCGCCCCCGCGCCGCTCCTGCCCCGCGCCGCCCGCCCTGCGCTGCTCCGCCCTGTCCTGCACCGCACCGCACCGCACCGCACCGCACCGCATCGCTCCGCCCCGCACCACACCGCCACGCCCCGCACCGCCCCGCCCCCCACCGCCCCGCCCCGCACTGCACCGCACCGTGCGGAGATCGCCTTATCTCGCTCCGCAGCCTGGTCCCGCTCTGTGGCCTCCCTGCACCGCATCGCCACGTCTCACCTCTAATAGTTCTGAAGTGTTCCGCCATCCCCATCTGTCATGCCGTGGTCCTCCTCGCTCTTTACCGCCGTACGCACTTTTCAGATGCTCCGTTTCGCTCTGCCACATTTGCTTCCATCCGCCCCAATCGCCCGTTCCGTTTGCTCCCTTGCCTTTCCTGCCCGCCGTTCCTTCCATTGCACCCTGACCCCATGAGTGTCTCACTACCCCAGTTCGCTAGACCATTATCGCTTGCAGCCCCACGTACCTTTCTCACGTTCCTCTTCAATGGCTCTTCAATCTCTCTCTCTCTCTCTCTCTCTCTCTCTCTCTCTCTCTCTCTCTCTCTCTCTCTCTCTCTTTCTCTCTCTCTCCCACTCTCTCTCTCTCCCTCTCTCAGTATTTCGCGAAATATGTCCGAAACAGCGTCGTTTGAGTAAAAAAAAGTGATATTTCATGAAAAAAACTTCAACTTCTCACTGTAAATAAATTAGTTTCATTCGGTTCACTAAAGCACTTCTAAGTTATAAAACGAAAGAAGGATAATTTGTGCTCTTAGATTTTACCATTTAAACATGCATTAACATGTATTATTTTTTAACGTGTGTCTCATTCATGAAGGATCATGTGCGGTGTCGTTATACAAGAAAATTTCATGAAGGTTTTTTCGAGGAAGAAAGTTCGAGAAGCTCAGATTTTCCCTAATATATCTTCGTTTTCGGATAGAGATGACACCTCCTGAGGTCACACGAATTCTTGTTGGGAGAGAAGCTTTTCGGGGAAGGCTAAATGCGCAGTGTGTATTTAGGTTCGCGTCGCGCCTGACGGACGTCATGGGCTGGACTTCTGTCTGGTTGCGCATTCACTTTGGGGGTAGAGAGTCAGATTTTTCAGTCGCTGACCAGTTGAACTTTTACAAGTATATTTTACTTTTCTTTTTCGAAAACCATAAAGATTTTTTCAACTTTTTTGACGGTCTTGACCCACTGACCTTCTGACTGAGCAATAATAATAATAATAATAATAATAATAATAATAATAATAATAATAATAATAATAATAATAATAATAATAATAATTATTATTATTATTATTATTATTATTATTATTATTATTATTATTATTATTATTTATGCTTTTATTTATGGTGAGATCCAGGTCATTAGATCTCCTCTTCTGCATATCAAAAATCAACGATGAATTTCCTGAATCTCCAATTGTACTTCAAAGACCATAAAGTGGAAGGTACCGCCACAGTCAGTATAAAAGTCAGTTTGGATAAAAAGTGATTTAATTCTGATTTGGTTTTTACTTGCAAATAAATAAAAATGTTTATTTGTGGCACTCTGACCTGCTTGACCTTCAAAATATAATGGAATCTCTCTTCCGAGATCGAACTGTAGACTTGTGCGTGGCAAAATGTTGCTCATAACTGTGTTCAAGAATGCCCAAATACAGCACTACAGGTTCAAGCGTACCCTTACTAAATTTTAACGTTTGGCCTGGCACTGTAGGTTGAAGTACGTTTTGATCACGATAATCCACAAGACTGCGGACGTTTCATGGCAGCCTACCGTAACAGCGTCGTCAAGAAGTGTTTATATGCTATTTCCACGGACGTTGCCTTGAGAAGAAACCTTTCTTTCGTAGGTGCAGGGTGTGCAATGCAGCAGTGCGGTCGAGCAACATTTGTTAACCATCCTTGTTAATAAGTCGATGATAATGCACTAATAATTGAGGTATCCAGTGAGAGAGGGGGCTAATCCACAAAATTCAAAACATCGATTTATTGACATATTCAATGTATTGATAATCGAAGATGAATACATTCTTAGATCGATATTTTGAATTTTATGGGTTAGCTCCCACTCTCACTGGATGCCTGAATTGATTTTCGGAGAATAAGTTTACAGTAATAGGTATTGTTTGTAGAAAAAAAGTCGTGAATGAATCGATGTTCCGACCGCGCCGCCTCTGGGCCTCCCCGCCCACGCCCCCGCGCGCGGGCGCTCTAAATTTGATGCGACGGAGTCGACGCCGGGCGGAATCGTTCGAGTGCGTGACAAGCGAGCGCAGTGGGGCGCGAGCCTTGGAGCCGGCAGAGACGACGGGGCTGGGGGGGCGGGGCCGGGGCGGGGGGACGGGGATGGGGGGGGCAGGGATGGTGGCGTTCCGTGGCCGGGGGGACCGGGGGGCCGAGGGACCGCCTGGCTGTATCAGGGGCCAGCGGCCTTGCCCCCGCCGCCTCTGTCCCTCCCCTGCACCCAACGCTGGCACCGCGCCCGTCGCCTCTGCGCCGGGCCGCGCCTCAACCATATCAGCTGAGCTGCGGCCCAGCGCCACCTCCTTCCGCGGCACGACGTAAGAAGTAAACGAAAGGCAATTAAATAAAAGAAAAAATTCAAATTAATTAAAACAAAAATGAAAATCAATAAGAACGAAAATAATTGGTTGGTTTTTTCGTGTTTCCGGGCGCGTCAACGGCTTTGGTCATTAGTCCCGTAAGTGTAGTGCATGTTTGTTCTCGGGAGATGGCGGTGATCTTCTCCCGCTGGATAGCGAGATCCGGCGCCGACCTACCGTCGGCTAGTGGGCTTTCCCCCTAACCAGGACTCTCCCACTAGCAGGGCACCGCCCCAGCAGGGACAAGCTCTAAGCTCCCGACCGGTCTCCCGGAATATGTGGTAGTGTAGTGCATGCTAGTGTGTGTGTGTGTAAGGGGAGAGGTGAGGTCAAGGAAGAGGAAGGAAAGATCGCGCGCGGTCCACAGCCCGTTTGGTACGGTACTGCTCCGGCATTCGCCTGGTGTTGATCGGAGAAACCACGGAAAACTACCGATCAGAGCAACCGGCCGCTAGAATTCTCCTCCAGACAGCGACTGAATTCCACTTAGCTGAAAAGCTAGTGTCGAAAATCCTACTGCCGTCAGGACTCGAACTAGGACCTCCCGGCCAAACAACGAAAATAAAAAAAATAATAGAAATAAAGTACTAAAATTGAATAAATCAATAAAATTTAATGAACTAGATACTAGTAACACTGTGAACAGTAGACTTGGCGTCCAAGAAAATCTAAGATCTACTCTTCATCGCGGTACTCTTCATCGATCTACGCTTCATCGAGCAATGCGTTTGTTTGGGACTGCGTAACAAAGTTACTGATGGAAAGGCGAAATGCCGAACAATCTGGTTCCTTTTATTCCAGAGAGTTGAAGCTGAACACTGAAAGGAATGTTACGAGCATCCGTGCAATCTTTAAGAAACACAACGAAGTGTAACTCATCGCCTCCACTGCAAACTTTGTGCGACGGTCACAACTCGTCCGAAGAGAACAGTAGTGGGCCTGGCTGAGCTCCAAAAGAAAGTTACGAGGCTCTCCTTCTCTTCGACCTTCACTCCGTTTCAAGATTTACGTTCGAGAATGCACGGCCCTGGCACTGGAGCAGAACTGCTTGATGCCCCGCTGGCCGCGAAGCGTTGCTCGGGATGCCCCTATAGGTGTGCTCCAGATTATTGCGAAGAGTAGGACATAGAAAATTCAAGATGATCGTATCGTTATGAAACATATACACTCACTCGCGCCCCTCCCCCACACAAGTTCCCACATGCACACACTCGCACACACTGTCTTCTAAGAAATTGATTTTGCTACTTATTCGAGTATCCTACTTATGTGGATGCTACGAATTGCTACGAATTTGCCACGTAATTACTACGAATTTGATTATCCTACTTATGTGGATGCTTTGTAAACTTATTTCACTCCCAAGTTGAAAATACATCGTTTGTTGTTTCGATCAAAATCCATTGATAGGTCAGCAGTCTAGGGCAGGAGGAAATGCACAATTTTCTAAGTGAATAATGCAGCCCTGCTTCGTTCGCACCATCTAGAAACCAGAAGACTTAAATCAAAGGGGAAAGAAGTTTGGGCAAACCATATTAGTGGCACAAGTTATACGTTCATGCATAAAAATCCTCCTTTAAAGACGATAGGACAATAAAATATTAATGGAAGGAAAATTCTCAAATCTTGTAATAGGGTTCTATATCTTATCTTCGGAATAAATCACACATACATCAAAGGATTTTAATTTCGAAATGTATATTTTCTAACAAAAAATAATTGGATTCTAAACACATCTTTGCAGAGGTCATTTGCATTACATTGTAAATGATTAGTCTTTCTTAACATAATCTCGACGTCTATCGACTAATTCTGCAAACCCTTGTTTCCATTTACAGAAAAAGCTAGTTAATTTGAAGTGGGCCGCCTTTATAGTCTGCAGTTCATAATTAGAAATGTCCTTGACTTTGAACTATTAAGAGACGAACTATATCACTCAGTGTGTTTCCACTCTTTTGAGAATGTTAAACAACGGCGAAACTAAGGTACAATGACAACTAAAAGCAGAAAAGATGAACAACTACGACTTCCCAGACACAAGAATTTCGGGTCCACGAGCCAATGAAAGTCGGTAAAAGGTGTTACTGCACTGAGATATAACGAAGGTAACAGAAGTTCAGTCATTCGTCAGCCAAATTCAGTTCTGAAGTGTAGAGAGTAGCGAACGCAATAGAAAAGGTTATGAAAGCGGTTAAGTTAGGAGCTTCACTATTGAATATGTATCGAATTTACTGTATAAAGTGTAGCAGAATTTTAACAGAAATTTCAATATCGAGAGTTATTGTTAAGAATATGTAAGTTACGACACTCGACTATCTCCTCTCTTAGTACGTGACATTCTTTTCGAGATATGAAGGCTAAAAAATATCAATAAAAGTAAAGTTGGAAGGAATGTATTGCGTTTTGAAATGTCAGAAGTCACTGGTCTTATCAGTCGCTCACAATTGACCTGTTATCGAACACCTTGCGTTCCGAGAGCTCTGAGCTCATACTTTTGAGAATCGAATCATTGTGTAATCACCGTGTATGGATAATCCTATTGGGCAACTCACGGGTTCAGACCTTGCACGTACAGATATTTCTTTTACATTCACTTTGTCGTTTAACCAAGTAAAAAATAGTTATATTAGAAATATTATAATATTGTATAGAATGTCAAAACATTGCAAGTTATACTTTCTGGTAATATTTTATACGGGGCCGCATCACTTACTAAATAAGTCATATCACATTTTCTAATATTTCAACAGGAACTTTACAATGCTAATGCTTCAACGACTGTATTTAGTTTAACATCAATCAGCCAAAACATCAATGTATGTTACAGAAACATTTACCTCATGATTTTTTAGAAAGGTGAAATAGTCTTTGTACTCTGAGTGTAGAACATCACAAAGCAGAACTCCGTCCACTAGTAAAATATCTCCAAAGGAAGTTCCAGAGCGAGTTCCAGACAGAGGATTTACTCCCACAAAGACCGCCACCGCGGAAACGGATGTGGTTTGGACAGCGGTTTATGCAGGTCTGTCTCTTTCCATGTGTCACCCGGTAAATTCAACTTCTCTGCGACATGCAGCGGAGCCAGCTGATATGCGTAACGCCTAGTAGCTATGTATGTGGGAAGCGCTTGGAGACCAACACATCGGGAATGTTCAAAGCAACGCAGGTGCGTCAGAGCACGTGTTGGCGAGGTCGCGGATGAAGCTCACTCGGAGAGGTGGCTCAGGGCATCAACTGACGTCACATAGTGCCTCTGTCCGCGAGGTCCTAGATTTGAGTCCCGACGGTGGCTGGATTTTCGACACTAGCTTTTCACCTAGGTCGAATTTAGCCACTGTTTGGACGATAATTCTAGCAGCCACCTGCTTTGATCGGTAGTTTTCCGTGGTTTCTCCTATCAACACCGGATGAATGCCGGAGGAGTACCCTAACAAACGGGCGACGCGCGCGATCTTTCCTTCATCTTCTTTGTCCTATCCTCTCCCCTTACACACACTTTCAATAACATGCACAGCATTACCACACATGCCGGGAGACCGGTCGGGAGCTTAGGACGGTAGGTCGGCGCCGGATCTCGCTATCCAGATGGGGAAGATAACCGCCTCCTCCCGAGGAAAAACAGACTCTACACTTACGGGAATAACGACCTTAGCGGTTGTCGCGCTCGGAATCACTAACAATCAATCAATCGGATGAAGCTTCGTACGTGGTTATAGTGTGGATGAAGTACGTGGTCGAGCTGTGATGCATTTACGAGTCAAGCAAAGTATACTTACGTCCATAATATTCAGCGATTGCTGGTTGTCTTCATTGTTCATTTTCGTGGTTTCCTTCGATTATTTACCGGTGGATGTCAGGGTAGACCCTTAAACAATGAGCCAGGGAATCCTTGCTTCCCCTTCTTCCATCTTTAAGGGCCAAATTCGCCTATCGTTGCTGCACAATAAAAGAGACACTCTTCGAAGGTTCTATTCATAATTTATAATTTATTTATTTACAAAATGCTCCATCTCTTTTGTGCCAAGGAGCCAAAATGTTCAGAAAAATGTTTTCTGCATCTTGCAGATGGAAGCATGCATGCACCTTTATACATTTTTGCAATATATCATACGCCGAACGGAGGTGTAGATCACGCTAAGTTTATCGACTGCCTAGAGATAAAATGTGATTGAAAGGTTCCAGAAATTGTTTCACCTCTCAGAAGCATCGTGCAACTGTAAGCGTATGTCTGTCCTGTATTTGATGGCCTGTTCACCTGTGTGGTTGCATATAGTGCGTCGCCTTTCAATTCCGACAATCAGATGCCACATTTATCCACATTTATCGTAGGAACAATGGCGGTTATCAATGTGACTCATAGCCTATAACATAATTCTTATATTCGATTCAGGTTTCATCTGTACCTTTTATTTTCCTAGTAATGAGCATCTAAATCGTGTTTTTACATTTGACTCAAGGTACTCTATCAAAGGGTAACGGAAATTCGTATTTAGATATGTTTTAAATTGGTAAAGAATGCATATAACTCGGTGTTGTAAGATGTCCACCACTGTTCTGAGTGAAATGTACCCTCAGATATCCTGGATTGTCCTGACCTTTTCTAATTTTATATTTACCTTCATCAGTACCTATGAACAATATCTCACTAATTCAAGAAGATTTCATTTCTAATGAATACTTGTTGGTTTCTACCAATGAGTCAAGACAATATCAATTAATTTTCCTTGACATTGTGAGGAAGCAACTAACCTATGAGGTTTAGTGTGACAATTGGAGTTCTAAGTTAACGGAAACAGAGTATTCACGAGCATTTACCAGACAAATTGACGAAGTATCTAGATCGTCTTCTGTCATGAAGTAAAATATTAATTGAATCAAGAAATGGTTATTATTATCCAAACGTTAATTATAACTCTGCTCTTAAATAGGAGTATGGTGATTTTCTTAACAAAATCTCGTTATTAGTCTCGGAGGTTTTTAATCGTATAGTCTAATGAATTCTACAGGGCTTCGCATTCGGTTCCAACCTAATATGCTTAGCTCTTCATATCTAACTTTTAATTTGAATATTGTTTTATGTCTTTAAATTATAAATTAGTTTATATGAAAATATAAAAGGGAACATTTTCTACTCGATTGATCAGGGTTCCAAAATTCGTTGCGCTGGCAGGCATTGTTCCAGAGCCAAATGTACACTTGCCTCCCCCGCGAGAGGAAATTCTGGTCATGGCAGCGGGTCAGGCTGTCGGGGAATTAGAAGAGCACAAGTCGACATTTGGAGCGTGGGACGAAGACGCTCATACAGTCGAACGGGGTGTCGTTCGACCTTTCATACGCATGCCGCTCGCAGAAGCATTCGCCGACGTTTTTCTCTTCATACTTTTCCTCTTCAACGCCAAGTGCCCTCTGATGCAGCTGTCCTTTAGATCTTCTTTCGAAACATTCAATCTTTGACAGCCTTGGGAAAATAAAATCTGTACCTGAAGATAAAAGCAAAAACCACTTAAAAAATATTTGAAAATTTTAGCGAGCTCAAAAACAAGTTGTGTATCCGCGATTAACTAGTCTTTTGTACAATTTCACTTCTGTTTCATCTTCACCAACGGTTTTTAAATTAGAATGAGGCAAATAATTATTTGGGTACAACGCAGAAGAAACTATTACGTAGATATAAATAGTAACGATAATACTTTTGTAGTATAAAATTAAAATATTGTGTCACCGGTTTTGCGGTTAAGTGAGACTAAATTTCATAGAGAGTGTTCTTATGTCACAATAGAACGACATATTCATGGATCTGTGCAACTGATGTTATAAGATCTATTTTTGAATGGATTTCTTGGGAGGAGTGTCATTTGTTTCAATTAAAATAATTCATTGGGGGAGGGGGGATTTGAGTACCAACAAAGTAATAGGAAGGTTCCTGATGGTTACTTAATCCAATTAATGCTGGTTTTTTCCTTACCTGCCACTTACGAAACGATATTTCTTTTCGCGTTGATGGATCTGTAATAGGGATTAATATTATTTTGAAAATCAAAGTTCGATAATAACTAATAAGGATGCCGCATTAAAGCCTTGATATCTAGAGCTGATCCGCATATGAGAGCTTCTGGATATTTTCCAAAGAAATTCGAAAAGAGAATAAGTCAGGCGGAACTCAAAATATTTCTAAGAATATGCTTAACATAGTTACCTAGGTAAATGTTGATGTAATCTATCTCCGATATGAAAAAAATCGGAATGTGAAAGACTACAAAGCCGAAAACAAGTGACAGGCAACTTTTAAACGTTGGTAAAATATCTTGAATGAAGTGTTCATCAAACCACTTTTCTTATATTTGAAGAAATTCTTGCCCGGTCAGCAATACACGTATCACAGTATCGCACTCGCCAAGTCACAAGTGGCTGTCAAACAGTGGTACCTATCCTAGGCGGCAGACTCTTGCGACATGAAAACAAATGTTGACCCCACGGTATGAGAAATGTCTCAATTATGGTGGCGATTATGTGAAAATTACGACATGTGTTGAACCTTATACAATAAAGATTTTCTGTGACATTGTGTTGTTTTGGGTGAAAACTTTCTTTCTGGATGTGTCTCGAAGGGACATCAGTATTACAGTGATACAAGCTCCCTGAGTGGCGCGATAAGGTAGATCTGAAAAATAGCTTTTGTTGTATCCATAATACTTTTAGAAAAACTTCACTTAACCAATTGCGTACTTGTATCTGAAAAATTGCTTTAAATTTTATTGCAGTTGTAGTACTTTTAGAAAAATTACCTTGCCGATGGCGTGATTGTGTCTGAAATATAGCTTTAAATTTTCTAGCATTTGAATATTTTTTAGCAAATTCCCCCACTGGAATGCTCGTATCTAAAAATAGTTTTCAGTTTTGTAGCACTTGTAATATTTTTAACC
This sequence comes from Teleogryllus occipitalis, assembly GCA_011170035.1. Taxonomy (NCBI): domain Eukaryota; kingdom Metazoa; phylum Arthropoda; class Insecta; order Orthoptera; family Gryllidae; genus Teleogryllus; species Teleogryllus occipitalis. The sequence goes on from BLKR01004731.1 coordinate 34,626, forward strand.
TTACCGATGATGTCTTGTACCGTAATATTTTTAGCAAACACCTTACACATTGGAATTGTATCAACCTTTGCTTACATCACTCTACCCATGGCTTCTGTGTTAAATTTTTGCTTAGAGTTACGATGGTGACGCATATGTTATGCGTTACCAAAAACCGCTGACTGTTGTGTGCTGTGCTCGGCGACAAGCACCCCGAGTGGCGCGATAAGGTCGATCTGAAAAATTGTCTTAAATTTTGTTGTAGTTGCAATATTTTTAGAAAATCGCCTTATGAATGGCGTACTTGAGTGTGCAAAATAGCTTTACTATGTTGACGCTGGCGTGTTGCGTTGTGTGCGCAGGCGTACAAGCACCCCGAGTGGCGCGGCCCGTGCCTGGGCCCACGCCCCTCCGAGGAGCACCGGCGCGAGTGGACGGAGGAGCAGCTGCGCGCCGGGGAGGCCATCATCGGCCTGCAGGCCGGCCAGAACCGCGGCGCCACCCAGTCGGGGCAGAACTTCGGCGCCTCCCGCAAGATCCTGCTGGGCAAATGAACCTCTCGCCCCCGACTCGCCGCCCGCCGCCTTCGCCCTCGCCCTCGCCCTCTTCTCTCGCACGCTCCACGCCAACGCTCCCCACTGCTCACTCAGGGTGCGTCTCAGGTAGACAAGGTTCGATCCGGCGAGGTTACAATCATCGACCGGCGCTGTCGTCGTAGAAAAAGCAAAGAACTAAAGAATTGTTTTTTTCGTTTCGGAACTTTTTACGAAACACTTGTGAAATGAAAAACAAGTGTTTGATTTATTGTTCCGGTTTAATATTCAATACATGATAAACGTTTTAGTTTTAAAAAAATCTGTTCTAAATGTCTCTTTTATCATTTTGATGCGAGTTTCAAACCATTCATTTTTGCAGACGTAGCATTTTTTCGTGACATCTTGCACCCCTTGTCTACAATTGAGATTAGACGATTAACTTTGCTATTCTTATCCTATCGCTCCTCGCTGCTCGAAGCGGAAACTACTACTTGTTGGAAGACTTTTAGGTTATGTAAGATATTCTCGTAGGTTTTTTTCGCGCAGCCGTTTTCTTCTTACTCTCCATTACCCCCTAAATGTTAGATCAATCAAAAAATGTAGCAAATATTCCTTTTCTGAATGTCCTTTTCTAATGAAGGTGAGGAATGAAATAGTGTGTTCGTCTTTAATCATTCCATCTAACCTTTTCAGCCACGTGACTACATTTCTACATCCAACTAAGTCATTCGCAAATTATGATTATTAAAGAATATTCGAAAAAAAGACGAACTTTAATGCGGTAATGTAGGAATCAGCTGCCTTCAATCAAGAGGAAATGGTTTTCATAGATCAGTCAGGTTTATTTCCGATTCTTTTATAAGAAGAAAATACAAAGACTACAAAATAAGCTCGACAATGTAGTCAATCGTTACATTCTATTCTATAGTCTTTCTGCAGATTAGAAGTAAAAAGTCTATCATTTCACAGTTTTCTTCTGATTGATTCTTTGATTTGCTTTGCTTGCTTGCGACTTATAGCAGTCGCATTTGAATGGCGGGCGCATATAATTATTTTCATTTCGAATCAGTTTCAAAATATACTATGCCATAGTACAATATCATGCCAAAATATTTATTTGTTAGAAAATGCATCTTTCTAAGCTGTAGATAGATTTAGGTGACATTTGCAAACCAGTTTGAATTTTGTTTTAGCTAATTTTTTATTTATTAACAATCAAAAATTATATTTTGAATAAAAGTTTCTTAATTACTGAAATAAGAATTGTAATTTTATAGTTTCATTCAAACTATGAAAATTATCTTACTTGTAGAATGTTGCAAATGGTGCCTAGCTGATCTCTTCAGGATAAATGCAATTTAACATATTTTTGTAAACTTGTTTGTAGATGTTTATTATTAATTTGCTTCAGTAAAATATTAATTTATTTTGTGTATATTGAAACAAAGAAAGTTCTTTCTCTGAAACATTGTTTTATTATTTTCACCCTTAACAATTTTCCTTCCCAAACAATATTTACGGAAAATATCAGTAAATTCCTTTCCAATGCTTTACAATCATGAAATGATTTGTCTGACGACAGAACAACGACCTCATGAAGTATCAATGAACTATTCTTAGACGTAATTTCAATGTCCATAAAGGTATTTAATTAAATAATTTTATTCCGGTGATATCAGTGTATAATTTAATTTTCTGTTTATTTACTTACTTAGCTCCATCGTATAATTCTAGGAATAAACCTTAATTTCAGTAGGGGAGCAATCTAAATAAGTTATTTTACCAGAGAATTAGTTGGGAAAACGTATTTACAAAAAAGAGTTTGTATTGTAAGTCTCATTCATCAAACATTGCCCACACTACAACAAACAATGCTGCTACTGACACCCATTTAATTTTCACGCACTGCCCCGCTTGTTTGAACAATAACAAGGCCTTAACGCAGAGGGTGACAACGACTAATTGGTAGAGGCGTATGATGTGAAAGTTGCTGGTAAAAAAATATTGGAAAATATAGGGTATATTTAGATAATTTATTGGTTATTGACGATATGTCAATAGTCGGCACACTGAGTAGTAGGCATCCTAGGACAATGCAATGCAAGGCTCTCGAAAACTGAAATTACCCCGTGGTCCGGGGGTTGATCAGTTTGTCAGGGAGGAAGTTCAGAAGGTAATGCATTATGCGTGGAACTTTGTAATGGATGGGGAATAGCCTATGACTTCATTTGTGTCCGCATGGCGTGTCTCCAATCACTGATGATTTATGAGAATTCTTAAAGAAAAAAATAACTATCCTTTTTATTTTTATCCTTTAGAAGAATCAGCTTTCGCTTAAACAATTTTTACCGAGACACTACGACTTACCTAGGTAGACGTAGAAGAGCTTCGTAAACGAAGACAGTTTAAAGTAAATATTCTCGTTGGCTGAGTTTATTCGTTTGTTGAACCGGGATACGGGGGAATGTGCTGGTATTAGAATATATTATATCCAGAAATGCTACACATCCACCGTCAAAACCATGAGGAGAGATCGTGGATTCAAAATTCGGTACCAAAGAGTGAAAACTAGAACGCTGATCGCTGCAGTTCCTCAACGCAGCTAAATGGCACATCTTTTTGTGCTATTGCTCCATCACACACCGCTAATAGGTACCAGGACTTTCTAAGGCCACTCCAACCCAAGTGAGTTCCTGTATAATATATTTTTACTTTCTCGCTACCGTTTTTGCAGTAGAGAGAAAGATATGTAACGCTGCACGAAAAAACGGCGAATTTTCAGCAGAAAAACTCTTATTACAGGGCGTTGGTAACGAAAAAGTGGATAAATCCAGTTGCTAAATTTTGAAAAAATCCTCTAACACGTGGTGTAGCCAGAATCCACGATACCGAAAATTCGAATGACGGTAATATGTTTGTCTGTCCATCCGTCTGTGAACAACTCTAGCGGCTAAACCGTTCAGCCGATTTTCTCCAAAATTGATTTTCCCCAATCGATCTGGCTGATGTCGCGGCCCCTTGAATTTGAAACCCATATTTTAATTTTCGGGGTACTTTACATGAAGCCCTTGGGACATTTTCAAAATTTTCAAAAAGGTGACTCCATCGTTGTTGATTAAAATTTGTTGTTGAATAGTGTGAAGGACGTTAAAGAGAATGGTGGAGGTCTCGTTTCCTTTGAAAACTCTGATTTTTCGAAAATTGAAAAAAAAACAAAAAAAAACAATTTTTTTCCGGCGTCTTTCTACAACTACAATTATGAAGTTAGAGATTTTTCCCCTTAATGAAATCTGTTCCTTAAGAATGACAGTCCATTTATCACAAATGGTCCATTTATCCGCAAGATGCAGAAAAAATGCAATCAGGAAACTGACCACTCTGTTGTTGTATTCTGCTAATATTGTCTAGGTGATTAGACAAAAGAGCGTGTCAAATGGCCCGATTTTCATCGTAAAAAGTTCTAATTGATGTTTGTTAAAATTCTGGCAGTGCACGGCGAATGTCAAGCTGGAACCCTTCCTGAGTTATAGCGCCATCGAAAAGAGGGACAAAGAGAAAAACACAGAGATGGCAATCAGATACAAAGACAATCAGAGATATGTATTTAGACGCAGAGAGAAGACATAGAGGCAAAAAGACAGTGAGGCAGAGGCAGACAGAAATTCAGAGTTTGATCAGCGAGGCACACAGAGGCTGAGCCAGACAGTGATGTAATCAGAAAGGCAGAAAATCAGACAGACAGAGAATCAAATAGTGGGAGAGGCAGAGACAAAGACTGAGAGGCAGTCAGGCTTATTCGGATAGTTTGAGAGATGAAATAGATTGACAGAGAAAGTGAGAGAGAGAGAGAGAGAGAGAGAGAGAGAGAGAGAGGAGAGAGAGAGAGAGAGTTAGAGTTATAGAGTTAGAGATACAGTTAGAGATAGTTAAGAGATAGAGTTAGAGATAGGGTTAGAGATAGTTAGGGATAGAGTTAGAGATAGAGATAGAGTTAGAGATAGTTAGAGATAGAGTTAGAGATAGACAGTGTCAGAGACAGAGACAGAGTCAGAGACAGAGTCCGAGTCGGAGACAGAGACAGATAGAAAGATAGAGATTGAGAGTTAGAGATAGAGTTAAAGAGTTACAGATAGAGAGTTACAGATAGAGATTTAGAGATAGAAAGTTAGAGATATAGAGTTAGAGGTAGATAGATAGACAGACAGATAGATAGATAGAGAGAGAGAGAGGCAGAGAGAGAGAGGAGAGAGGGAAAGAGAGAGGGGACAGAAAGTTCGACCTAGAATCATACAGAAAACATTTTCTTGGAGCGTTTACCTCCAAATCGGAAATAATCTTGAACACAACGAACGGCAGAAACTTTCGCGCCCATTGGGCAGGACGTTGCTGGTCCTTCCGGTCCCCTCCACGCTACCGCTGTCATCGCCGCCGCCGCCACCGCCTCCGCGACGTGTCTGGCGCGCGGGAACATTAGCGTATCTGGCACTGCAAATTGCTGCCCGCGGGGCCGGGCGGGTGCCCTTCGTTCTCCCAATTGAGCGAGAGGGGGAGGACGGAGGCCGCTGCAGGGGCCGGCGAAGACCCCGCCGTACGCTCCTACGGGTGGCGCACTCCTCTCTTCTCCCTGCGGCTCTGCGGCCCATTTCAGCCCTTGGAACAAGCTGGTGGATACTCGCGTATTCGCATCACTCCAGATTCTCAATTCCCAATTTTTTAATCCATCTCCATGCCTTAAGGGTGGGAGTGAAGAAAGAAGGAAGAATCGCTCGCGTCATCAAAATCCAGCTAGTGGGTGACGAAATTCATCCATCGACCGAGGTACAACGTAGGACAAGTAGGTTTTCGAATCCCCAATGACTACTAAGTTGAGTTAGCCAGGATAAGTTCTACCTTCCCGACAGGTCTCCCGACATCTGTGGTAGTGTAGTGCATGTAAGTGTGTGTGTGTGTGTGTGTGTGTGTGTGTATACTTACACACACTCACTTACATGCACTACTTACTAGGAGTGAGGATAGGACAAGCAAGAGGAAGAAAAGATCGCGCGCGGTCCACAGCCCGTTTGTTAGGGTACTGCTCTGGCATTCGCCTGGTGTTGATCGGAGAAATCACTGAAAATTACCGATCAGAGCAGCCGGTCGCTACAATTCTCCTCCAGACAGCGTCTGCATTCAACCTAGCTACGTTGCTAGAGTCAAAAATCCTGCCACCGTCGGGACTCGAACCCTAGGACCTCTCAATCAGAGCCGTTGTAGATTCAGCGGCAATGCTGGCTCTGAACTACACTTAGACAGTAGCGGTATCCGGATGAGGTGGGGGAAAGCGGTTCTCGCTGCAGCTGACTGCGTTAGGTTTTAGTCTTCGACCTTCACTACGTCCTCGGAGAAATAAAAATATATTCGTTTCCGTATTCGTTTTAAACTAAGCTTTCTTGACCGAAGAACAATTCAAAAATTGATGTGTATGAAATCTTTGGATAATAGTCTCTAGTCGTGAATTTTAACGACACTATTGGTAACTTAAAGACTCCGGAGCAAGGAATTTTCCAACACTCAGTCTCACGAAGAAGATGGATTTATTTGTAAGTACCAGGGTTTTTGAGTTGATGGAATCAAATAAACGCTTCACTCAGAATTATGAAGAGCAATACGCTTACAATTTCTGGCACTGCACAACTCTGTCGACCGAGCACATGTTGCGGAATTGGACCTCGTCCGTAAAATACGTTCAGCGGAAGATGAGATTTGAGCGGTACGGACTCGTGCAGCTGTCGGCTATTGACAAGGCATAACGGTCGCGCCAGTATGAAGACCCGACCCGGCTTAATCTGCAATTGGAGCTGGGCTGTTAGTGGCGGGTGAACACTGTCTCCACTGCCGTTTTCCAAAGTTTTTGACCAAATAATACTTGTTGCAGTGAGAAATATATTCTGAACACTTAGAACCCAAGGAAAAACCAATACTTTATTATACGTGAGGTCGTTCTAGATACAATGCTGAATTAGTATCCTAAGGTAACATATGTATTATTATTATTATTATTATTATTATTATTATTATTTCTTCATAATTTCTTTATTTTCTTTTTCCATAAGGACAAATACACAGGTTATGAACAAAGTATATTTATCAACGTCTTATTGTTAGGAATTCACATCTACCCTACCCCCTTAAACATTCGAGCTATTCAAGTTGTTGAGATGACCACAGTCTTCTGCATAGTCTTATAAATATTCACATTAATATTAAGATCTTTTAAACTTTCAAACAGTGTCTTCGGAATTACTACGCTGCTAGAGATGTCAATGGGGATAATTCTCACATGGTCCATATGACACTGTCTCTTAGTACTTTCCACCAGCGGAGCATATTTTGTGATCTTCGCGACATACTTCTCTTGAAGGTTTTTCGTGTTTGGTATGATTATGTCGATTAAGTAGGCTTGCCTTTTCGGTCCGAACCAAATCAGGCCGATTGTGAGGGTATGTGTGGTCTGTGAAAATTGTTCTGTCCCAATGACGTCGGAAATCATCATTTTCGAGAACATTGTTAGGTAGTACGTATTTATAGTTGGGTACCTTGCATTTTATAAGCTGGTGTTGGCAAGCCATCTCCTGATGCAGAATCCAACAGCATCGTGGCGTTGTTTATAATCAGTTCCCGAGAAATGTGTGCATCCAGATGTAATATGGTGGATGTTTTCCTGTGCCTGGCATTCATATCGACATCTGTCATCCTGTACCCCAGGATCTCTTACTATTGCTTTCAGATAACTTCTGGTGGGTATGACTTGATGTTGTATTGGGAGATGCCTGGTTGAGGGAAGCCCCGCTAGTCGACGGTAGGTCGGCGCCGGATCTCGCCATCCTACGAAGGAAGCCAGGTGGCCTGTGGAGAAAACATCACTAACAACCAAGCAATGATACGAGCGAGTAGTGTAAATTTCACACGAGTTTCATACGGTACTTTTTCTATGGTAACTTTAAACTTTTACGTTGAATCGTTTCGTAGCAGTTGACATTCAGGATTCAGCTAAGAGCACCTAGCGGATAGCTCCCTATCTTACCCACCGCAGGTGGCTTTGTGTTACCAGACCGCCTGCGAGGGAGTACAAATGACAATAATTCCGTCACCATTTTCGCTTTTTCTCTCATTTATGGAGATGTCAACTCCACTTTGATTCACTAGACATTTTAAACTAAAGAATTGGTCGGTTATTAAGAAAAATCGCACGGCAGCAACATATAACACAAAATAACTTGCGTTCAGGTCATAAGGTCAGTGAAATTTTCTCTCCATTAGCTACCACTGCGCTAGTCAATTAGGATCAAAGTGAAATTACAATCAAATTTATTTTAAATAATATTTCAGTAAAGAATTACTAATAATAAAATAAATTAAAAATGAGCAGCATAATATAATATTAAATGCAGTTTTAATGTACACAATTGAACGAAAGATTTATTATAACGATTCTGAATGATTAATTACGTGTTTGGTTTGAAATCTTCTCTGTGATTGGTAAAGAACCTGCATCATAATGAAATCTGTATCGTAATGACTATCATTATGCAACGGATTGCAGCCATCAAATGACAGAATTATACAATGAGAGTACAAAAAATATTGAACATCAAACGGCAAAAGTCCCTTTTCATGACTTGACAGTATTCCCCTCCGAGGCCGCCAGCCTCGGCGAGTGAATGTTCGTCTCCTCAAGAACAATTCGACTTCTTGCCTTATGATGTAAATTACTATTTCTATAAATCGGGAGCGAAAATGTCTGGTTTTCAATTGTTGCTAACCTTGCTTTGTCGGTAGTGGTACTTTTGTTTACATTTTTTACGTCTACGTTTATGCATCATTCACCTATTTGTAGAGGGGAAGATATTCTGGAACTCAAGAAAATGTAGACAGATTGTACTTCTCTCCAATACGTCACAGTCTCTGCTGTTCTTTGACAAAATAAATAAAAATCAAAATATTCAAACCATGATATTTACGGACAGAGGGAACCCCTGAATGCTACCTGTATCCTTATTTTCCCGTTCTGGAAATTAGATATCTCATCCTCATGAAAACCTTAACGAGTTCCGTTCCCATTAAGTGCGAGTTTAACTCACATCCGCAGCTGCCAATTTTCAAAGCACCACTACGTCTCTCTCTCCTCTCTCCCTCCCTCCCTCCCTCTCTCTCTCTCTCTCTCACACACACACAAACTCACTTGCTCCCCTCCTACCTTCTCTATGGATCGCTGCCTAAGTACACAGTTGATGAAACCGTGAGCATGCGGTTGTCAGGGGCTGATTTGCATAATTTACACGTGTTTGGACGTGAAGGTTAATGGAGTAAACGCATTCCTTTTACATAACAATTAAGAGATGAAAATTCCATTAAGCTTTATTTCTCTTTTCTTTGATCTCCCTTTCATTGGCTGTTCCAGCACAAGTCGATAGTAGCCAAAATATTGAGCCAAAATTTCATAAAAAACGCAGAATTACTTAACTTTCCCTACAGAAATACAATGTGGCGGTCTGAAGCGAATGACGCATCTTCAACGGACGAATGGTTAAACCTGAAGTAGCTTAAGCGAGACATTTTTAAATTAACACAGTGCGAGCAAATGCAAGCAATCTATCTGCGATCAAATTTAATTAAAATGTTAAACTTTTAATTGTAAAATATTAATTTATTATTTTTTTTACAAAAACTAGTCGATTGCAGTGGAGGCAGGTGGAAACTACTTCAGATCAAGCAAGTTTCGTCTAGAGATTAAGGATGCGACATCGATGTCAATATTTTCAAAACATCGATATTTTTATAAAATCATCGATTTATTTAATATCGCTTTTTTAAGCCGATTCTTTTTAATATCGATGTTTTGTGTTCGATGCTTTTTACGCGATGATTATTTTTGACTGGAAAAACGTACCATCATAATAAAAACTTATAATAATAGTGAGATATCCATAAATTGTACTACATTCTTCAGACCAAAGTGACCAAGGGAGAAAATAATGAAAATAGAGGTTTCGTCAATAAATGAAAACTATATTATTTTTTAATTAATTATTCAGTCAGATCACAAAACTTTTGGTCATTGTTCTGATCATTTTTGACTTTTTTTTATTAAAACTCAATTAAAATAATAAATAAATAATAATATAAAAAATAATAAATTGAGTTTTAATAAAACTCAGTTAAAACTCAATTAAAACTTAATAAGCGCGACCGCTGTCAAATTACCCCTCCTCCGTGAATATTAACGTTTACTAAAAGCAGAGGCCTCTCTACAATACGATAGATACGGCACGTGCCACCCCACCAGGGGCGCGTTTAAGAGTATAGCCGCTAAAACAAATAACAACCGTAATTTGAAGAATCCTGACAGAGTCGCAAATTCTAAGCTTGCCACGGGCGCCTGACTAAAAGTTACGCCTGATTAAAAGTTACGCTTGATATAATACCTTGACTAAAAGTTAAACATCGTTGTTTTGGGGGCGATGTTTCATTAACATCGATATTTCTATTTTGTCGGTGATGTCGCATCTTTACAACACTCTACGCATACAAATGCAGATACACTGTCGCGTCCCTAATACAGAAGCGATACGGAAAATTTCTATAGTACTACGTAAGTAGTATGCGAGAAAATCATTAATTTGTTTGAAAAAAGTTAATTCAGTCAGAACTTATCCCTTTAATCTTTCTATAGTGTCTAATGCAAATTGAGTATACGAACCACTAAACCTTTCATCAGATCATCGGTCCCTTTTATGTACATACGAGGAAAAGTAACAAAAACTAGTACTTTGAAATATGATAGAAGAAATAAAAAAGAAAAGAAAAAAGACCGTCAGTAACCAAGGAATGAATATCTATTATTAAATAACGGATTTTGCTAAGTCGCTTAGGAAAAAATTGTAGACAGATCCTCTTAGACAAAATAGAACTTCGAAAAATAGTGTGATCCATTCATTTCTTTTAACAAAAAATTCTGATAGTTTGTAAAAATGAAAACCGTAATTCAGTAGGCTACAATTATTGTACAATTTTTAATGAGAGGTTTAATATCAAATTGTTCTTTCCCTACAATAGTCATAAATCAAAATTAATTCAGTGCGTAGGGACTGTCACTGTTCTCCGCTGCTCTCAATGGAGTAAAAGGCAAGCGAGAGACCTTGAAGTAATTCTGATACAATGAAGACTAGAACGGGTTTCGTCTTTCCATTAACGACTTCATTCATACCAACCACAAAAGAGCGAACAATTCCGACCGTAAATGTAAACTAATGAACATTTCAGGGCTACACTTGGGTTTGTGTAGGAAGGTTGCTGTCACAAGAACGAGAACATGGACATATTTAGAAGTTTCTTCGTTTATTCCGAAAAGTCTTCTAATTGTAAGAGGCAATGAGAACAACGTAACGTGTGTTACGACTTCCTGTTAATTGTTGGCGACCTTCACTTCACTCTTTTACCGTGCTTCAGTTGGCTTTATTTTGTTCATGTGTTGGTAGTCATGAGCGTTGTTGAATATAGAATTGAGAAGGAAGGTTGGCGTTCAAAAGTGCTCGAATGTAGTTGCGTATAATAAGCAACTTTATAATTGGGTGTCTGTGGTATGATGTTTAACATTATTATGTTTGTTGTATATGTGTAAATTGATTTGCAGTTTTGTGTTCTGTGAATGATAATCTCCGATATGGCGTGTGAGATAACCCTAACCGAGCCGAACCGAGTGATGTGTGACAGTAGTGATATTCAAGATGAAAAAATATTTATTACATCTGTGTTTGCTTTAAGTCAGGGCATAATATGTGAATACTTTTGTGCATTGCTTTAAAGTTTGTAATGGGTGGATAATACTCTTCTTTAGTTGCATAAAGTTTTTCAATTCTCGTAAAATTTTTTTGAAATTTTTCGAATTTTTGTGGATATTTTTGTCAAAACCTCTGTAAGACTCGGAACCAGTAATTTTGTATATCATGTAAATTTTTTCCCAGTGTTGTGGAATTTAATTAGCAATTAAAATATCAGCTCTACTGATTGGAGGTGTCATTTGTATGTCAGTGACAGTTGATTTTCAATCCTGACATGCCCACACACTGAGGATTAGTGATTGCTTGCTGAATGTGTGTGCTTTTGTGAGTGTTTATGAGATTTGAGTTACTCTATCTGCAATGAAAACTATTGCTATAATTTATTGAATGTGTTCCGTTTGTTGCATGTACCACAAATTGCATGTAATTTTTGTCTATCGTAAATTGTATCTTTTATTTACTTTTTTGCAACTTTCATTTTCAGAACAGAGTATTTTCAGAATTTTCTTGACATGTAGTTGCCACGTACAATACAAGCATCTTCATTTAATGTACATCACTGTTCAATATTAGTTGTTCATGATGTGTAATAAATACATATGTTAACTACACATGATGCCCATCAATCCTAGTGACATGGATGCACCAGGTTAGAAAAAGTAGTTTTGTGTTGTTGCCTTAAGCAGAGCCAGAATTGGATACCTTGGTGTCAGAAACTTTTCTAGTGTTCTAAAATATTTAATTTCAAATTTTCTAAAACATTCTCTGATTTTGATAGTCTTAAGTCCTTCTTTCATATTTTTGCTAAAAATGTTAGAGAATGTGATTGTGAGACTTTAGTTTGAAGGAAACTTTGAATTTGAATTATGGCAGCTACTGTTGTACATGCAACTGGGACTGATACTCTTGTCTTCCTATCCTTTTCTCGGCTCTGATTATATTTTGTATAATTTAATTCAACAAAAGCCCACTAATTTGGACCTTTGCTGAGAAGTTACTCATTGAATTGTGAACATTATTTTAAAGAACTAGCCATTTGCAGCTTAATATTTCTAAATTTGTTTTATCTTGTAATTTTCTGTTCTGTCCAAATTAGATTGGTTTTCTGTATAAGCATGAACATTTCCTTGCATGGTATTCTTAATTTGATTATTCTATATTTATTTACAAATGCAAGTTCATATTTATTTTGGAATGTATGTAAAAATAAGAGAAAAATTGCCTTGCAAGTAAGAGTGAAATAATATTTTTATGTTTTCTTTAGTTGATCTTTATGTTACCTGAAAAACTTCTTTCCTTTCATTTTGCCTAATTTGAAATTTCTTTTCTTTGATTAAAATGCTTGATGCTTATTGCTTTATATTTGAGTGTAAGTTGGTAGAACACAGACACTGATCTCTGAACAATTTGATGTTCATTTTTTTAATGTGCCAAATATTAAATTTTCTTGTAGCTGAATGCCGCAGTGTGTGTGAAAGCGTGGGTAGTCACAGTGACACATCTGGTCATACTACTGTAACATCACATGTCCACGGACAACGTCCCCACATGGATGTTGTGTGTGTTATTGACTTGCATCAGGCTGACCATCTGTCCCATAGGAAGCGGGCTTTAGAGGAAGTTCGGCAAGCATGTGCTCTGGTCAGTGCAAACATGATTCCAATTCAGGTTAGTTAATCTTTTTTTTTTTAATTCCCTACTTCATTGAAATATTGTACACAATTTCACTTGCTAAAAATTGTTCTATTTTCAGTTTGAGAAATTGGACTTTGGTGAAGGATCTGTGCTGGAATCCTTTTACAGTGCTGATGTTGCAGTTGTTGATATGTCCATTCAAATTCAAAAAAATGCTTTATTCTATCATTTGGGGGTCAGAGAAAGTTTTGGAATGAAAGAAAATATTTTGCTCTACAATGATTGTGATTCAGAGGCAGCCTTACGTCTTAAGGTGAGTTCCAAGTCAATCTAGCAATAAATTATTTAAATAGCTGATATTTTTTTAATTTAAATATGTTTCGCTGTATTTCATTTTTGTCATCATAAAAAAGTAACAAAAATTGTTAAATGTGTTGGTTATTTTTTGTGAAGTGGCCAGTGAAATGCAATGCATTCATCTATTATTACTATGTTTTTTTGAATTAGAAGACCTGAGAAGTTAACATCATTTTATGGGAAGTAGTTTTATGAAAAATTCATCAAAAGTTTACAAAAGTAAATTTAAATTATTACTGGAAAGATTTAAAGTTTTTATTAATGAATCAATGTTCTTCTTGATAACGTTCTTTGTTCTCACTTTGCTCTATTCTTTCAAAGATGTCGTCTGGTAGCTATACATTTGTTTCCTACCGTCTTCTGGAGTGTGGAACTTGTGTAATAACAAACCCTGCAGCAGCTACTGTAAAAGGTGAAGAGGCAACTATAGATCCCAAACAGCATCTAACAATACGATTGAAGAAACTTTTGCAGGATGTAGAAGTTCAATCCAAGTAAGTTTCTAAATTAAATCATATTGACTTATATTATTATCATTAACTTAAGATTTGATCTTGGTGGTTCAATATCTTAGCAGTTCAGAAAGCTCGTAGTTAAAGATTTATGGAAGTGGGAGCTTATCACTGTTTCCTACTGTCATTTCTTGTCAATCCAGTAGATTGATTGGTTGTACTTTTAGGGTGCTTCATCTCTGGTCATTAGCACTCAGGGGGCAGGAAGGGAATGGAAAGGTGATGCTGAGTTTAAACACGTTAAGGAAATTTCTGGCCCCTTGCTGGCATAGAATGTGCTAAAATCACTGGCCTCTTGCATAACCTTCCTCTAGTCTACTCTGCCTTCCACTCTTCCTGTCCATTTTCTCACACCAGTTTCTCTTATATCCTCCTGAACATTGTCCAGGCATTGCCCTTGTAGTCTTCCCAACCTCATCCTTCCTCCTGGTTTTCCTTTCAATATGTTTGACTACCTCACATCACCCTCCCTCTGTAGGATCAAACATCCTTCTTAGTATCTTCCTATCCAGGTAAAATGGTACTCAAGTAAAAGTGTAGTAATGAGGGGGAACAGAATGCACTCAGCTATGTCAACATATTCTTTAAATAGAAAAAAAGAAGAGATTTTCAGGTTTGTCGGCATGTACAAAATTCTTGACATGTGTAATTTTTGGAAGTATTTATGAGCTCATTGTGCTTTTATATTGTGGGGCAAATACAGCATTTACTTCATTGTTCACATGAATAAATGTTGAAAAATTTACATTGTTAAGGTTTCATTACAGTGAATTCTTCTCAGAAAATTGATTTTTGAGTGACACTTCTTGTTTCTTTTGTGCATATTTCAGAAGGATAGTAAAAGATCAGAGCAGTTAAGTTAGAATTTTGCAATTTTGTTGCTGTTGGGCTTGTTTTGTGTAAAAATATGCTCCTACGTGGTTGATTAATTTTTGGGAACATGTTTCTGTTTTGTTATTCTTCAGAGCTCATATGAAAGAAAAATTTTTGGCTGATTTACGGAAGGCTCGTGAAACATGCTCCGGAAAAGAACTGTCAAAAGTGTTGCACAACATGAGAAAACGATTGGATGATCCAAATGTTTTATCTGGAGAAGTTGTGTACAATATGCTGATATCTTTTCGAGAAATTCAAGACTATGATGCAATGGTTCAGTTGGTGGATGACCTGAGAACAATTCCTAATAAATATAAGTACATTAATACCGCAGCTATTGGATACCTTTATGCATTTGCTTTAAACAGGTAATTTTTTCTTTTAAATTGGGTTTATGAAATATGTTTATACAATTTTTTACAGAAAGTTAATTTTGATACTTATGGTTTTTCTTTAATTAGGCGAAACAAGACAGGAGATCGTGAGACTGCATTAAGTGTTATAGAAAAGGCTTTAGAAAAGAAGGAAAATCATGTACCTGACATTGTGTGTCTTTGTGGGCGCATTTATAAAGATAAGTTTGTTGAATCTCGTCATCAAGACAAAGATAGTCTGAAAAGTGCCATTTACTGGTATCGTAAAGGATTTGAAGTACAACCAAATGAATATGCTGGCATTAATTTGGCAACATTATTGGTCATAGCTGGCAATGAATTTTCAAAATCAGAAGAACTGCAACATATAGGTTAGTTTTCAGTTCTATTTAGACAACTACTTGTAACTCATTTTTCTCTCTCAAGTAACACAATTTGTGTCACAGGAATGGTGTTAAACAATTTGATTGGTAAAAAAGGAAGTCTGTCTTCTCTGCAAGAGTATTGGGATGTTGCTACATTTTTTGAAATTAGTGTGCTTGCTGAAGATTATGCAAAAGCTATTCAAGCTGCTGATTGCATGTTTAAATTGAAACCACCTAATTGGTGAGTGCTTAGTCATTATTATTGCTATTATATTGTAATATCCATTTACTTTTTTAATCCTTACTCTTTCTTAGGTATCTAAAATCCACAATAGGCAATATTGCTTTAATTGACCGTTTCCGAAAAAAGAATGAAGATTCAGAACCTTCTCCTGAAGAACAAGTGTTTACTTTCTGGATGGAATACTTCCTAGAAGCTACTAAAGAAGAAGTGGGGGACATTATTCGATTTCCTGTAAGACGTCTGTGATGTTATGCATTTGTTTCATTTAAGGCTCCTCCACACATTCGACATTTACCAAATAGCAAACTAGTGCTCACCCAATCCAGTGCAACTGGTTTGCTCGGCAAATGTTTGCTTCCTTTGATGTGTCCAAGAGACCAACACACAGTTTCAAAAAGCACCAAACTTTCGTCAGTTGGCAAGTAGCAAGCAACCCATCTGCACTACTCGGGATTTCGCAAGCAGTTGCTCGCTACTCACCGAATATCAAATGTGTGGAGGTGCCTTTACATTTTCTTGCAATATTTGTGAATTATTTTATATTTCATGAGTGTTATTGCATACGCAGATTCTGGTTTTGGAGCCAGATAAAGTCCTTATGCCAAGCTATGTAAATGTCAATATGGGAGCTGAAGAGAAATCAATTCAAATCTGGAATGTATGCTTGGATCACATGCGTGGGAAGTGCCGCAAAGTGCATGATTTTCTTTTTACTGCCAGCATGATAAAGAGTGTCAGGTAAGGACTCACAAATTTCAGTGGAGGGAAAAATTTCATTAACTCTCAGAAAAAAAGTACAGTCTAACCTCCTGAAATGACCACCTCAATTAATTAAGCAGTCATCTCTATTAATGTCCATTTTTTTGAAACCAATTGATTTGCCCATAAGACACATGGAGATATTCCCTCACCTGACCCAGAAGTCATTGCCCAGGTTATGTTGATTAACTAGTATCAGACAGCCTGAAAACTTTGCTGTTTTGACCTGTAAGCAGAACCGATTTTTTACTGAACCAGTAACTTCTGCATCAGGGTGCAATTCATATAATGTAGAACAATGATAATTAGAGTTCCTTACCTTCCAGAATGATTAATTTGTGTTTAATATTACATTAAATGATTTTCATTCATGGGTTGATGTTTCCTCAGGAAAAGAATTGGAGCTTAGTCTAGTTGAAAATAGAGGCATTGAATGGGAAGAAACCACCAGTAATGTGAAAAATAAAAGAGTGCAAATACTGTAAATTGATTTATTTGGATTCCAAATTTCTTAAGTGTGCTAGGGTGATTTGTAGTTTTAAGAACGTGTAATTGATGGTCATTTTTCTCCATAACTATGAGTGATCATGTGAAACAGGTTTTATTGTACTTTCTGATACCTAATTACTCATTTGCTTATAAGCTGGATGTCTTCAAGACATTAATTGCTTTTGTGATGCTGTAGTTTGAATAAGTGTCAAATTAAATTAGATTCTAGGACTTGTCATATGGAATTTTATTTCAAGTAGGCTATTTCCTTGCTGTGAAATGTATACATTACATGCCAGTTTCTGAGATTTTTTGGTATTTGTTTTCTTCCAATTTATTTTTCTTTTACTTGTGCCAAATTTGTGTATGTGAACATTAGTATATATTAAGCACAAAATTATTATGTTGTTTGCCTTACACAACATCATTTTATGTATTTTCAGTGTTTACAAACGTGATGAGCGATGCCTTTTTCTCTATGTACATCAGAATTCAGATGATTTTCAAATGTTTTTCCCATCGGAAGGTTGTCAAAAACGATTTCATTCTTTGATATTAGAAATGACTGCAGATCAAGAAGGAATGGTGACAGATTTGGATTCAAATCTGTCCACTGATTTGATTAAGGTATATTTTTTTATTGTGTTTCAACATTGAAAATAGTATCTTGTTATTGTAGTATTTTTTAATTTTGTATAATTAATAATAAATAATATTTGAATTCATATTTCATTATAATATTGTTGTTTCTTTTGTTAGTTTGAATATGAATTTGATGAACAAAGTAAGAAGACTGTATTAGGGAAAGGGACTTATGGTGTAGTGTATGCAGCTAGAGATCTGAATACGCAAGTAAGGATAGCAGTCAAAGAAATTCCTGAAAAGAATTTGGGGTAAGACTTCATAATCATAACTTCTTAAATTTGTATTTCTTTTCATATTATTAATACGGTTTTAAACAATTTCTAGTGGTAATATTTTGTGCAGTAAATGTTTATTATGTGCAGTACATTTTAGCCTTAACGTCATTATTTACTGATTATACAGAGTCCATTTACAAAACATTTATGTCTTTCTGTTGTGAAATTGGTTTAACCTTTGTACCACCTAGCTTATTCAGCTTCAACAATAAAAGTGAAATTCACATTACTTGAGTGGAAGTTCATTGTTCTTTGTTGAAACAAGTGGTATTGTTTTTTCCTTTGTCTACAACAAACATTAAATTTCCACCTTATTTATTTTGCTTCAATTTAATGTTCATAATATAATATTTAATATTTTTATATATACTAAAAATTAGTCGGAATTTGATTTCAGAGATGTGCAGCCTTTGCATGAAGAAATCAAACTGCATTCTCAGTTACGTCACAGAAATATTGTCCAGTATTTGGGTTCACTGTCTGAAGATGGGTACTTCAAAATATTGATGGAACAAGTTCCTGGAGGTTTGTTTTTATTAAATTTCCTCAATTGTAACCTCTTTCTCAATTCAAGTGTGTTCAGTTGGATTTTTTTTGCTCATCCTCAGGAAGTTTATCTGCTCTCTTACGATCAAAATGGGGACCTCTAAAAGAAAATGAATCTACTATTTCCTACTACACCAAGCAGATCCTTGAAGGGTTGAAATATCTTCATGATCAAAAAATTGTACACAGAGACATTAAAGGTAATTTATTATGCAACAAGTATTTTTCTGTAGTGTAGAATGATTCTCAGTGTGAAATATGTTCTTTTTGTGTAGGGGACAACGTTCTTGTTAATACATATAGTGGAGTTGTAAAAATATCTGATTTTGGAACATCTAAAAGATTGGCTGGCTTGTGTCCAAGTACAGAGACCTTTACTGGTACCTTGCAGTATATGGCTCCTGAAGTAATAGACAAAGGTCAAAGGGGTTATGGTGCTCCTGTGAGTATATGTCTAATTCTGCATGTATGCAGAATTAGATCCCTGTTGTTAGTTTAGGAATATATGGATGTTACAAAATTCAAACTACTGCTACTTACAGGCTGACATTTGGTCTTTGGGTTGCACAATAGTAGAAATGGCCACAGGAAAGCCTCCTTTTATTGAGTTAGGATCTCCACAAGCTGCAGTTTTCAAGGTCAGTTGTTCCAATCAAGCATGTAAATATTTTTTAAAAAATTTTATTTGTTCTGTTAGTGTTGTAGATTGAATGATGCTTTTTTAATTGGTACAAAAGCAAAGTTAAAAAAAATATTAATGACTCTTGCAATTTGAAGGTTGGTTATTATAAAGTACATCCTGAAATTCCTTCAGAATTGTCTGAAAAGGCGAAATGTTTTATTCTTCGATGCTTTGAGCCTGATCCTGACAAAAGAGCTTCAGCTTCTGAATTATTGGAGGATGCCTTTCTAACTGAGTATGTGTTTTAAAAACTCTATTAAATAGCAAATAAATATCTTATTCATTTTGTGTTGTGGTGAGAAAATAAGCTAGTCGCATAAGAAGAGGTTATGTGATAAAAGTATTTTGTGCAGAAAGAAGAAGAGTACCCGGCTTGCTGCACCCCAGGAATTTAGCCGAAGTATTTCTGTGCCTGCTGATAGAGTTACAGCAAAATTTGAGAGGACTCCCAACAATCACAACACTGTTACTCAAGGCCAAACATCTGTAGAAGAAGGGTATGTTATTTTTTTGAAGTATTTTGTTATTTCACTTTACAATTGTTTTTTAATAAATTTGTTGCAGAAAATTTCAAGAATATTTTTGTTTTATTTTAAGGAATATGATTGTTATGCTTTAGAGTAATTGGAAAATTAAAGATGAAATCATACTGAAACATTTGTTGTGGTATATGAGTAAAACAATACCTTATAAAATTCATTCCATATTTACATCATAACTAACCATCAATAATATAAAATTTAAAGCAAATTCTTCTTTATCTATAAATCAAGTCATGCTTTATTAATCATGAATGTAACCATGGGATATGTCAGGTTACAGGATGCTATGTGAACAAATAATAAGAAAATTGTATTAATACACTGCATGCCAGTAATATGATCCTGTTTCTGTTCGTCATCTTAGAGCATTTATAGCAGCTGAACCACTGGACCGCTATCTGACAACTTCCTGTGTTCTGTGTTTGTAGATAGGTCACCACAAACCGATAACGCTGTGCGTAATGTTGGGCTAGTTAACGTGTGGATGAGAAATGTCACATGTGCTGCCATTTTGCAGTAGATTTTCAAAACATTGTGATATTATTAAGCAAATTTCTCTGTGAATATTGCATTTAAAAAAATATTTCTTGGAAGTGTTCACCCGTGACATTCCATGATTGCTAATCTGGGAACAAATTAATTATACAATAATGAAATATTAAAAAAGTGGCTTGGGATTTAAATGTAATTTCAATTGAAAAATAAAAAGGGTATTTGATAATTGTTATGACTTTTTGATCAAAATATTTCATTGTTAAGATGACGACCATATTCAGTGGTGCTTTTGATGTTCAATGTGTTGAATTTAGATATTCATGGTGAGTGTGAGGTTTCAAATGCAGTTTTCATATAAACTCACCTATGTCCATTTTTGTTATTGCTTTGGGTACATTTGTTTGTTGTTTGTATTGGGCTGTTTGTTGTGATTACCATTTGACAGGGCTTTGAAATTTGTTCTAGTATAATGGATGTGCTTATTCTCAATTCTTCTGGTATGGATTGATTTATTTATTAATTTTCAATTAATTTTGCTTCAATTTCAAAACTAAAATTGCTTTGCAGTTGATTTTCTTTTCTGCTTTATTTCAATCTGCTTAGCAGTTACAAGTGCTAGCTTTAACCTGAAAATTCAATTTTCAAAAATTTTCAATAATTCTTCATTAATTTTTGTTTGCTTCCAATTTTATATCCAGTCTCATTAACATTTAAGGGTTTTCGTTTTATTATTCGTTTGGGTGTTACTGTAGTATACAAGGGTAGCCATTGCTTTACTTTTCTTAATGTTAAAAGCTTTTAGTAGTAACAGCACTGCCTATTCTATGATTTTGATTGATTGTTCATCAGATGGGGCAAATACACATTTCACTTAATGCTAAGTGTATGAATCATATGTAGAAAAGTATTTGAGGAATATGACAATTGCTTGAAGTAGTAACAATGTTACCAAATACACCATTTTGATTGCTCACTTACATATTTACCAATCCAATTCTCATTTTGTAATTTGTAATTACAAATTCGAATTGGAAAAATTCGAAAAATAATTCGAATTGAACTGTGGCATTCTTCTAATTGTTTTAGAATGAGAATTGTGTGTAACTTGCAATATTGTTTTCTTCTTTAAAATTAATTATCCAGTCCTTGCTTACACATGCATGTATTGTTGTGGAATAATTTTTAATCCTTAAACCTTTCTCACATAAGTAGTGGGCCACATGCTTTAATAAAATAGTTTCAGCTTATTTTATTGGTAGTTAACTACAAAGTTACATTTTTACAGTCTTCATATTTCATTTCTTGTAATTGTGTTGTGAGAAGTAATATTCTCGTTTTTAAAGTTGTTATTATTTTTTAATTATTTTGTGTGTAGATATTCTCGAAGCAATAAATTTTTAACAGCAGTAGTTGCAGAGAATATTAATGAGTATTTTAAAATGTCAAAATATTTCTTGTGTCATTTCATGTTTGTAGCAAAATTTTAGAGTTGGCAGTGGTTGAAAGTAGATATTCATTGGCATAAATAGTTGTCCAATTAAAATGAAAACTAATTAATGTTTACATTTCATATGATGATACTGGAGGTGTTTCCATTGCTAGTCGATTGTTGTCCAATTAAAATAAAAACTAAATAATATGTTTATATTTCATATGATGATACTGGAGGTGTTTCCATTGCTAGTTAATTGTGGTGATCACATTTTGCCCAAACAGCTGACGTCACTTCAGTTGGTTGTTTCCTTGGAGGTGCTTCCAAAAGTCATCAGATAACGTCTAAACATTTTTATCTTAATTGGACATTAATGTAGTAATTGATGAGTAATGTATTGGAAGCTGGCAAAAATCAGTGAAGATTTGCTAGATATCTGTGGCTTCCCAAGAGTAAGCACATCGGAATTGTTCAAGCAAGAGCTCTGTATTTAGTGTGTCCGATATCACAATACGCAATCTTCTCATGTTACCTTGATTTTTAATTAACTTTTGAATTTTCTCTGTCAACAATGGTATTTCAGGACATTATATTGTAATGTTTTTGTGAATGCGGCCATGAAAGAAGTTGGTATTATATTTTCAGATGTTTTGGATTTTTCAACCTCCCAGTTTGTTTCGTTTTTACTTAACAGTAATTTTTTTCATTATTTGTATTCATATGAATGTGTTCACACTAACATGCTGATGTGTGGAGAATGTTAAATATACAGAGCTCTGGTCTTGACTATGGCAGGATACCTGGCTGACTTGTGCACTTGTTTTATGGCCCCTCCTTTTTCGATCCCTCTTTCATGTGCTGTAGTGGCTACAATACTAAGTCGAACCCCGTGAACGCACGGGGGACCTCACTGCTCTCTCCCATCAGCATGCCTGCAGCTCTGTCCTATCAAAGGTAAACATTTTGGTTGTAAGTTTTATACTGGTTTTTAACCATGATACATTGCGATACGGTGGAAACAACCTTCTGTGGTGTGTCAGTATGAAATTTTATTTTTAATGGAATGTATTGTGGTTGTTTATTTGATCATTGTCCTGCTTTTACCATTGTTATTTGTGACCTTTTCCTTGCATTTTTGAGGATCTGCATTGCATCATGAGCAATTGGAAATTTTGGGTCATTGCTATATAAGCATTGCATTTTTTTTTCTGGAGCCAGCCATTGTCTAATTGTTGAATGTATTTTTCATTTTGCAATGAATGCTGCTTCTTTTATGATGAAACTGTTGATCCTCTTAATAATATAAAAAAATACATTTAAAAGAAATTATAAAGAAAAAATTTAATAATCAATGGCTAATCAAAAATAATGTTGGTGCATGTTACTGAAAAAATCTTTAAATTACTTTAAAAAAGTTGTTACTTCTTATTTAAGTGTAGAATTTAGAAATCTGTCTTTGCCATACCATCTAGATGCAGAATTCATGATATCATGTGTGCAATTGTTATTCTATCATTTGCACCCTACCCTCTAATTTGGTGCACATGAACTTTGAATTTATGAAACAGTGGAATAGTCATAAGTTTCTTATGATCTGAAGACAAGTTACTTTTGCTCTAACATTTAGACATCTGTAAAAAGATGCGAGTAAGTTTTTCCTTTATTCTTATTTCATTGTAAAGTTGATATATTTTTCTTTGTTCAAAAATGAGAGAACTTGTTGGAAGGTTTATAAACTATTGACATTTACATTTAATATTAATAACACAATGCAGCTCCATTAATTGTGTCCAGCCAATCATTTTGGGGGGCCATCATAGATTTTGTTAAATATTAAACATATTTGTTATTATATTGAATATTAGTTGTGAAGTCTATTTATTTATTTACACCAATTGGCTTTGTAGAAAATATTAACAAATAAGTAACAAAAATTATCAAAGTATACAATCAAAATAAATATATTACTGCTTAGAAATCACAACACCAATTGGCATTGTACAAAATAGTAATAAATAAGTAATAAAAATTATCAAAGTATACAATCAAAATACAATATATCACTACTTAGAAATCATAATACTTCTTAAACCTCACAAAAGTGATGATCTACAAGCAAAATATGCCATTACACATTTACACCAATCAGCTTTGTACAAAATAGTAACAAATAAGTAACAAAAATGATCAAAGTATACAATCAAAATACAATATTTCACTACTTAGAAAGCATTATAATTCTTAAGTCTGTCAAAAATGATGATGTAGATCCTCCAAAGAAATCTACATCGAAACCATATTCTTTTACCAGGTTTGCTATTCTGTTTTTTGGACTACGATATACATCGTTTTTGAGGTCTTCACTGACTTCAATTATCTATGGGTTCTCAGGCCAAGTTTTGGGTAGACAAATTTAAACTGTTCTACAATATCTGGACAATTGATTTGACAATTAATAATCGTATAAAAATATGTAAGATCCATAATTTGCCTTCAGCTTGAAAGCAGTCTATCTTAAAGAGATGGTGGATTTCATCGATGCTCTGATACTATGATAAAATGTCACTCGATGCTGTGATACTACCCAATATTATTTTTTAAATAATTACATAATTCTGGTATAAATAAATATTTAAATCAATTTTGACAAATAAAGGAAGGTAACTAACGAAGACTCAAGGCCTTTTGGGGGAGGCCATCCCCCCCACCCCCCACCGATCTGCCACTGATCCCCCAATAGAAGTGTTATACATATATACCCATTTATGTTTAATTTATTAAAGCATTTGCCTTTTTTAACAAATCAAATCCTACATTTTGTGGTTGTTCGTTTTTATCTCCAGTTTATCTTCAACGTGTGAAACTGATGGAGAAAGTGTTAACATGACTCGTCGCAGCTCCTCTGGTGGGCTTCTCTCTCCAGAGGTTGATATGGGCTCTAAAGGATCTTCATCGGGCTTGGGAAGTGGTGAAACATCTGAACAGGATGGCTTCTATTTACTTAAGAAGGATTCTCAACGTCGAATGACTCTGTCTCGAGTTTTAAGTCAAGATGGACGTAAAATTTGTGACCTTTGGCTTAAAAACATTCATCTTCATGGAGAAACAGTGTTAACAATGGTATAGTAGAAAGATCAACTTTTTTGATCAGAATTTTGTTTTGGAAAAATGAGTTATTGTCTCTCTTTTATCACTTACAGAAGTACTTGTTTTTTTCAGTCTCACTTAGAAACATTGATTCATGGCTTGAAGGATTATATTTCCAACCAGAATCGTGAGAGTATTGAAAGTGCCATACACACCCTCAAGGAAGAGTTGGATTTTGATGCTGCAGCCATCAACCAGTTGCACTATGCTATTTATCTCTTCCAGGATGCTGTATGTTTTAAAAGTGTTTTGTTTGTAACATAGGGGGGGGGGGTTATGATTTTTACATTTGGTATGGAAACATGTTTCCATCTCATTGAATATTACTTGAACTTAAAGTGAAACTTTAAAACTTTATTATAGATTTATTTGGTCTTTTCATTTTATAACTTCATTATTTGTAGGTGAACGTTGTTTTACGGTATCATAGTATTAAGCCTCATTGGATGTTTGCGTTGGACAATCTTGTTCGAAATGCGGTACAGGCAGCTATTACTGTGTTATCTCCAGGTAATGACCTTTGTCTTATACTAAACTTCCTCAGATTAAGTTGATTCTTGTTATTTTACTTACAGAACATTTTCATTTTTAGAACTTGGTGCAAACATTGCTGGGCTGGAACACAGAAATCAAGACGGTAGAGATCATCCAGAAACAGACTCAGCCTCTGGCATGTCAACTGTGAATTCCATAAAATCCCAGAAAACAGTGGATAGTTTCACTAATACAAAATTTCATGTGGAGTATCGAGAGCAAATGGCTATTCTACGGGCTGAGAATATGAGATTGCTCCAAGAGCTTTTGGAGAGTCAAAGAACATTTCAGGTACTTTTGAAGCAGGGTCTGGAAGAACACAAACTGCAAATGGAAGTGCTTAATCAAATGATACAGCAAGTGAATCTTCTCACTAGCTGTCGATCACGAAATGAATCAGGGTATGTATTCTTTCAAGTTCTAATAGATTGTTTTGTCAGACATGGACTCAGAAATATGAGGAAGGTTTTTTAATTAGTCTTCGTTTACCATAATATTGCAATTTTTTTATTATGTTAAATTACTTCACTATTGTAATAGAAACTAGCAACTTATCATTTATCATCAGTTCTCCAGATTGATAGTGGAAGTTACTGTATATTTATTACTTACTTCAAATGATTTTGCTTGCATATTTGGAAATTCTGTGATGTAAGGCTAGAGTTTGTAAGATCCTGACAGCATTGAGATTTCATTGTTTGCTGTCCATTTTATTTGTTTTCTAAAAATGACATGTGTGTCGTATAGTTATGGTTCCCAGAAGTCAACCTCTTCCACTGAAGGAGCATCTGCATCAAATCCTTCTCTTCTTCCGCAAATCAGTATAACTGACAGTTCAGCTGATTCTAAACTGATAGAATGGTTACAGAGTTTAAGACTTGACCAGCCATCAATAGACAGGGTATGAATTTATTTTGAGATAACCATGAGTAGCTAAACACAGTTTATTAGAATAAAATTATCATTTATTTAAATGTGTGTACTTGTAGTATTAATTAAAATCATTTACTAACTACCATAACATTGTTGTAAAAGTTTAATCTGTTTCTTTATGGGTTATACTTTCAGTTCTTGGCTGAAGAATATTGCTTAGATGATGTTTTGTTGTATATAACAAGAGCTGATCTTCGAAGACTGTGCCTTAGGTGAGGAGAATATTCAGTATTTTACCTTTTCATTACATTTATTTTGTAGGTTTCATTTGATGTTCTAATCCATTTGTGTATGATTTCAATCACTTTTACCAACTTTTAATTGAATGTTATAAGAGGCAGAACCAGGGAATTGCTGTATTGTAACCAAGGAGTTGTACCTAAGAAAAAATTACATTCATTATTAAAATGATTTATTCACTCTTTCAGTATTTTTAAAGATGTCATTGGGAAGTCATTACTGTAATTGTAATAATACACATTTTCAACTTCAATTTTTAATGAAATATGCAAAGATATATTAAAGAAACTTGCTTTTTTAAATTCTGTGGAACTTTTAGTTGTAAAATTAGGTTTATTTTTATTTTCTTCACATTTAAAGGAGGCCAATGTATGTTCATTAGATCTTACATGCTTGATTTGACTAGTAGGTCACAAGGATATCTAGTACAATTCAGTATCTAGAAATTGCATGCTTTTGAGATAGACTACATCCGCTTAAAAAGCTTGTTCTGAGAGAGTTATTGATATGAGTAAGTCTTATTATTCTGTTCCTCTTGTTTTATGATGTTGTTAAGCTTGTAGTTCAATTGTCAAATATTCTAAAAGGTCATAAAAGTTTAGGTGAGAAAAGGTCATAAACGCTTTTTCTTTGGGCATGTTGTATGCACTCAGCCACTAATTAAAACTTTTTAACCTCCCGTATACTAAACCTTAGAGACCTTCAAAAACAATTTTTTTGACATTTCTCAGGGTTTTCCCTATAACTCTTTAGTAGCTGTAAAAAGTGTGCTTTAGTGCTGTAGAAAGATCTTGCTACCAGTTTCAAAGAATAATCTTTCACTCCTGAATCAATTTCAACTGCTGGAAAAATGTAATTTCTTTGAAACAATATTTTTTCCAAATTTTGTCTGAAATGTTGTTTTTTGCACTTCAGAGCTCTAATAATGTGTGATAACAAATTTCTTCATCTTTTTAATGAAGTTTTAATGATTTTTTTTCTGAACTTATCACAAAGTGAGCTGAAGTTTAAAAAATGCCAAATTTTTGAGGTTTGTGTGTGACAGTGGGGCCCTGCAGACTTTCTTTACTGGAACCTGCTCCTTTTCCTGCAGATTATATTATCGTTTGTTGAAATGTTTCTTCTAGGCTTGGTGAATGCTTGTTTGTACTATCTTTTTATTAACATACTAAGGATTTTCATTTAGAAACAAATTTGAGCTTTCTACTCATCCACATTTTGTGATTTTTACTTTAAATGAAAGGTAATGAGCCTCAAATGCGTTATCACTTTCTATTATTAACTAGTTAATAATATCAAGTGAAAACGAAAACACTCAATTTAATAAAATTGTATAATTAATTGAAGAATTAATCACTTATCTGCCAGCATTTGTTCATTATGTTTGGTTGGGATGAGACTTTCTTCATTGCCTAGGAATGTGCTGGTCTTGCCTGCGCAACAAGCCTAGTGCGCACAAAGTGCATTGCATTGCCTTGCATGTTCATTTTGTTTGTAAATGTCACTTCCTTTCCAGCCCCATGTTTGGCATTGCCTTTCTCCCACGTTATTCTTTCCGCTATTATAAGTATTTGATTGAAATTGTTGTAGGCATTAAAGTTATGGTGGAAAACTGACGCACACAAACATACACACCCACACACGTTTTATCTACTATTAAGATTTGGACAATTTGTACATTTCTTAGCTACTGTGCACGTTGCTGTTGACAATAATATTGGACTTTCAACCAAATTTGGGGACCTACTACATACTCAAAGAAAAAGTTCCTATGACCTTTTTCCTGATAAAATGTACTTGTTAACTGTTTAACTTGTCCAATTGTAGGTGAATATTTTGTTTGTTGTCGTGCTTGTGTGAAGTAAATCAGTTTCTGAAAATTATTTGTTGATAATTTTATTTAAAAGTTAAATTTGTTTTTGGTTACAATTTTAAAGTTAAGTAAAATTTTGGGGAATTTGTGAATTGTTATTTTTTGTCACAAAGCTTTTGTTTGTTAAGGATTTTGTTGCAAGTTACATGTTATTGCTTTTGTATATTCCTAGGGGTGGAGTTGAGCTTCGTGTATGGAAGGCAATCTTAAAATGGCGTCGGGAGCACAGAATGTCCCCAAGCTGTGATCGTTCTGATGCAAATCACAAACTTTCTAGGCACTCCAGTAAAGTGGATCAGGAAGATGGAAGCTTGTTGGGAAGGAACTATAGTGAAAGTCCGGACACTACAGATTAGTTTCATCATCTGTTCATCACCATCCGATAGTTACTAGTTCTCATTCAGTATATTAGCTCATGTGCGTCTGTTGGTGTGAGTGTACATGCAACCAGCATGTAGCAGTCATATTTTCTTAATGTGTGATTGTGAATAATGCAATATTATCTGCATTGATATTTCATTGATGAATTGGTGTATGTTTTGAATTTGTGGTTTTGTTATGTTTGTTAACCATGACGAATGCATTTGGATCTGTCACTTTTGTGACTGTAATATTTATTAGATTGTTAGTCTCGATGTTCATTAATTATTGTACAGATGTTTACTGGTTGAGTTTTCATGTTTTGTTGAGTAAGTTTTATATGATGTTTATGATTTGCTAGATATATATATTGTTTTCTTTTGTGTTTTTTGTGAGCTGTAATTTGCAATATTTCTTTCTGATATGACAGGTGTGTGAGTACCTGACAGGTGCTAGTTATTTTCTTGTGTCATTGTAGTTATAAATTGTACAAAAAATATGAGATTATGTAACATGTAGATAAGCTGACACAACTCCATGAAATTGTATTATATCTGTTGAAAATTTTATATTTTAATTTGTACTTTTGAAATATTCATAAAGTACGAAATATGCAATATACTGCAGGTAAATTGCTGTTGCAGCATTGTACTGCTTGTGTGACCCAAATAGTATAATGAAAGTGATTTTTTGAGTTGTTTTGCCTCAGCACATTTTTATCAAGTGTAATTGATATTTTGTAGTTCCTAAGTTTTGTAAGAAATACAGGAATGCACTAAATGAAATATTGAGTAAAATCATTGCGTTTGATCATTGCCTATTCTAGCTTGCTAGAGGGAAATGGTCTTGAAGGTGGCTCTGTATGACAGTTTTACTGCAGTGACTTTCTCTGATGACTTGCTGGCTGAAATAAAAGGAGAAAATATTTTTGGCTAGATCTTTAATACATTTCAGTTTTGTTAGCTTTCAGTCTGATTAATGTGCCTTAATAACAAATTAATTAATTTCTCTGCTTGCTAGTCTTCCAACTATCTCTCGTAAAATAACATAGAGGGACAATTTGGTTACTATGTTGTAATGTTTCTGTTTAGAGCATATTATGAACAATGGTGCTTGTTAATGGAAGAAATAGTTTGTTTTTTTTCTTTTGGTGTGTGGGTCTTAGCTGTTATGAGAAGAAACATGACTTAATATTTTTACAAAATATAGGGAAGTTGATTAATGTAGGGAGGGGGTGAATCTTGGAGTCTGATTTGATACTGACTGATTTCTGTGGGATCCTTAACACTTACTTTGAAATTTTATTTTGCTTCTTTCCTGCATGTTAAAACATCACCTAACATAGTTAAATATTATTCCTTTTGACCTTCATTTCTTATATTATTCTACTAACATGTAATTTAAGTGTTCATAGATTAATTTAACAGGTAACTCCCATTTAGAATAATAGGCATAACTGTTGACAGTTACGCAAATTTTGGTAGCTCATATTTTTTATGTACTAATTATAATTTTGTTAATTGTTTCATTCTATGCACTTGACGGTAATTTAATAAGTGCCATGACAAAACCTGTTGCCTACAGCAGCATCCTGATATCATTGAGTTTGTGGAAGTTTTGTTTTGAGAAAAAGTATAGAGGAATTTTTCAAATACATCCTGTTAATGTCTGATGTACGTTAATTATTATTTGCAATTGTATATTAATTTTTTAATATAAATCAGTTGTTTTATGCAGTGAAAATGGATATTAACAGTGTGATTATAAACATCACAGTTGAAATGAAACTTTCATTTTTATAAATGAAAGATAGTTTTGGTAGCCTTTTGTGATACTTTGCCTTATTTTTTTTATTTCACCTAAAATAATTTTCAAGAGGGGTCATTCAACAAGTACGTATAAGCTTGGGGAGAGGAGCTTTGTTACAAAGGATGATGGAAGGAGGGTGTTTTTTTCTTTTTTCTTTTTTTTTCTTTTTTTTTCTTTTTTTTCTTTTTTTCCATGGATATTTCACTTTGAAATACCTACAATCCAAAATGTAAAGTAGTGCACACTATGTATCTCTGTGAGATATCTTAGTAGTTATTACATTTCTTTGTTGTTTCCAACCTATTTCAATGAAAAGCTGCTTTGCTTTTGAGTGTTCACAGAGTATTTATGTTTCACTTTGTCAAGGTGTTTCTTTCAATTTCTGTTTGAAATATGTATTTAACTATTATATTGTTGATGTTAATGACCCAACATTACTGAGAATGAACATAGGGAAAATATATAGAATTGGTATATTGCATATTGTATTTATTTGCAAATATCTGTTGCCTGGATTTCACATATAACATCCTGCATGAGGTTGCAATAAATTTTATGTGAGATGAATAAATGTATTTTAAATGACTTATAGGATCCAGTATGTTAAATACTTTCTTTCTCTTACACCATTTAAATATTTTTTATAGAATTGACTTAATTAATTCTTTGTAATTCTGTCAATCTTTAAGATAGGAGATAGATGTACATTAAATGGGAAGGGAGCGGGGAGTAGAAGTGACAAAACACAATTGTTTCAAAATTGGACATAGGTTAGGAGAAGGGGTAAAACAATGACAATTTTTGTGTATGTATTTGTTGAATGACTCCTAATAAATGTACATTTGAAATGCTCTTCTTACAACAGTTTACTGTGTGGTCAAAAGTTGTAAGCCTTGCTTCTGGACAGAATTAATAGATATGCTTTACTTAATATCTTATTGCAAACTATTTTCAGTATTGAACTTTTTAGTGAAATGTAGAGAAAATGAGAGTATGTCATGACAGCTCAAATACTACCACTACATTAACATTAGATTAAGACCTAATTGATAGTTCAATAGAAAATAATCATTTTCTTTACTATGTTTAATGTTCAATTAAATGTACTGGAAGTGTTCAGGTATTTTCATGTTCAGGGCAAATTAATATTATTGCAAATACATGTTCAGTTATTAAGGATTGTGAATGCAGGGTTGAACCAGTATCAGAAATCAATATCTTCTATAGCATTTATCACCAGAACATACAAATTTTCTGGAATTTATTGATTTTAGCTGTGAAAATTGGAAATGCTTTCAATGCTTAGAAGCAAGTGGTGTGTGTCAAATAACAATTGACATTGGCATACTGCTGTTGTTAGTTGATGCTAAAAAAGAAATCTTTCAATTTTAGGATTATAAGCTTGGAAGTCTTCGGATTTGGTTGTTATAAAATAAAATACTTCCACATAATTAACAGTTAAATTTTATTGGTTTGTCTTTCTTTTGTTAAGAAACTACTTGTAATAAAGATTTGAAGTTTAGCTATCTGCATGTGTATTAGCCTTGTGATGATCATGAATCTGTGTTGTTTTTATTAAGAATTGAATTCTGGTAAGCTTAAAAAGTCTTAATGATCACTTCCTTTCTGTTCAAAATGTTACTATTTTAGGTTATTATTCTATATTTGTAGAATATAATCTTAAGTTATGAATCTCATATAAAATTATTTCTGGATAACAAAATATCCCAAGTTAGGGGTAATGGAATTTGATGAATTTGAATATCTCCCTTGTGTATACCATTTTCTGGAATTATCTATAAAATAGAATTTAAAAGTTAGAAATCAAAATTTTTTCTGGAATGCAATTTGTTTAAGTAGTATCATTAGAATGCACATATGATTGTAACTTAAAAATCAGGGGCTCATTCCTTTTCTTTGAATCAGAATGGATAAGATTGTTATTACCATTTATACAATGTGATCTGAAGTAACAACTGGAAAAAAAGTGTAATGTTGCAAACTAAATATTACATTTTATCTCTGATAAATCATGAAAAATAATTTCTCAGGGTGGCATGATTTGATGATAAAGGGCTGTGTTTTGAGGTCACATATACTTGAAAGAGATGGTGCCTAATTGTGCGAATCTGTGTAGATCTGAAAACCTTCGTGTGTATTGTAATAGTGGAACTACTTGATTCTTCATTTAGTTCATTCATTCTTTATTTATTCATGTTCTTATTTATGAATGATGGAATGATTTTTAATTGTGAATATTTTGTTAGTAATGCATATGTATGTATTTTTAAATTTTGTGTTGAATGTAAACTAAACATCATTAAATTTTTACAGTCCTTCATTTGACAAAAATATTATTGTATTTAAGGATAACATATCCCAATTGTATTTATGTTTGAATGTCCAAAAGTGCCTCAGAAAATAAATTTTTTGATGAATAATCACTGTTAAATTAACCTCATTGCACACTCTTCAATTCTATTTGTACAATAACTTTAAGATATTGAAACAGTGCCCACACACAAACTGCTTATAAAATTATTGGGCGTTTCAAATGTAACCCATTCCGAATTAATGTTTTAAACATGGACCCCAGGAAAAGGTTACGTTAATATTATTAAAATTAATGCTTCAACCGTTATCTTAATAAAATCAATATCCCGCTAGCTGGGTCGATGGGTTTCGTTAGAAATAATCGCTATTATCTACTTACCTACTAATAGCCGATTATCCGATCTGCCATCTATACAGAGTGGCGAGGAATCTGAAAACAAATATATATTGTCTAGCTACTTATTAGGTGGAATTGCCCAAATGAAAATCGTTTGTTCTATTTCAAAAGACACTTATGGTTTATTCTCAATGCCAGGCAAAAATATGACTTGAAAAATTTGTAACAAATAACGAATGTTCTTTTGATCGTGAGCTCTTTCGAACCTTATCCTGCAGTACCCGTCTTCGCGCGCACTTGAACGAGGGCGCCACGAAGAACCATTTTCCTCTTCTCGGTGACGAGAATTCCAAAGTCCAAGTATCAAATTCTTCTCCTGCTCTTGCACAAATGTTGTCGAGTCACTGATCCTCACCGCCTCAAATACTTGTAGTTCTAATTTAATTTACTTCGCGAAAGTTCCCAGTTCTTTCTGATTACGCGACGAGAATGTTAAAGTTCAGCAAACTCTTATTTACTCAGAATTATTCTAAGTCCTGTTGCGTACAAATTCATTCAAATTCTAATTTCCGCACATCGCAAAAATATTCAGAGTCCCAACTTGTTATAGATCTTATAAATTCTATCAGTCTGAAATTATTAGCTCACACACGAAAATTACAAGTTACACATTTTTACACAGCAAATTATTCGAAGTCCATCACGTTATTTCATCCCGTGAAAATTCTAATTTCCGTTCGTCGCACTCAAGAATTACTCAAAGTCCGATAACTATTCACTCTCAAGAAAAAATTACAAGTCCCAATCTCACAAAATTAATCATCCGCGAGCGACCCGCACAGAACCACGACATACGTCAAAATGTGAAAATAATCTTTCTGTTCAACCCTTCTAGATTCGGCCTATTTCTTTCTACTATTTTTCACCAGAAACATTCGACGCACTTCCGTCGTGAATAGACTGTCACTGTTCTCCTGGCCAATCCCTAAATTGATTACATAATCAACTACATATGCCCTAGGCTGTCGTTGCTTTCTCAACCAATCCCTAAATTGTTTACTTGATTAGCTAGCCGTGCCCTCAGGTCCAATGAAGTTTATTGACCTTGACAACAACTCGGCTGCCGTTGCTAGGGCGCCATATTTCTATTTGTTTATCCTTGTATATTTACCCCATTTACGACAAATATTAGTAAATAAATGTGTGACATGTTGGTATGTCACAATATGGACACTATATTTTCAATAGTAACAAAAAACAAAATCTCGCTTGCATACAATACAAAGAGCTATAAATTTCACAAATAAATATTTGTTTCAAAGTTTGCTTTAATTCAAAATTATTTATTAGAGAAAAGTGTTCTGAACACCAGACGTACAACCCATTCCCACAGGAAATCCTGGATGGGTTACTGTCTAAAATACTGTCTTTACCAACTTCATTACCATTAATTGCTGGGACGTCAATGTGCTATTTTAGCTAGCTCAATTCTCCTTTAAAGAAAGTTCTCCCTCTGGGCTGTTCTGTTCATGTGGGCTTGAAAACCTCTGTTCAAACTAGGTTTTGGCTGATAATTTTTATAGTGAAATCAGGAGCAGTGGCTCAGTGCATCAGCTTGTCACTGCAGTGCCTCTGACCGGGAGGTCCTAGGTTCAAGTCCGAATGCTGTTCGGCAATGACAGTTCTGTTTGCTGATGACACGAATGTTCTTTGCATAAAAGAAGCAATAAATAGTACAATTTCATAAGTTTCAAATTGGTGTCGTAATAACAAATTAATAGTTAACGAAGGACAAACTGTTTCAATTCATTTTTGCATTTCAAATCGACTCACATGCTCCATTGAAAATGAAAAATATGCAATTCGCTTATGTTAAAGTAACTAAATTTCTAGGTCTATCAATTCAGTCACACCTGAGATGGAATGAACATATATCAGAATTAAGCACTAAATTAAGTTCATTATGTTACGCATTCAGAATTCTTTCAAATTCTGTCAGTCTTCATGCAGTTTGTTGCATGTAATTTGCAAATGTACATTTCTGCCTGAGATATGGCGTAGTATTCTGGGGAAGCTCATCCTGTAGTACCCAAATCTTAAGATTGCAAAAGAAAATAATTCAAAAAATGAAAAAATGCCATCCACGTGATCCCTGCAAGCCTGTTTTCATTGAGCTTGGAATCTTACCATTGCCTTGCCTATTTATTTACGAATCTGTAGTATTTGTCAAAACTGATTTACTTGATGGTGGGAACATATTTTCATGCAATATTGATTTTTATAATTATAACACATGTAGAAATCATGTTCTAGAAGTGTATCATCAGCTCATTACAAGAAATCCACGTACAAAACATGTACATTACTTTACTACACATTGCCAGATGATATTAAACAATTACAGTCGGTACACAAATTTAAGTAAAAAGTAAAATCTTTTCTGCTGCATAACTGTTTCTATACAATTAGAGACATGGGAAAATTACCGCCAAATCCTGTGATAAAAACATGCACTACGTTTAGAAGACTAATGAACTTAGCAATTGACGCGCCCGGAATCAAACAATCATGATGTAGAACTCATGATCGGGATAGAGAGAGACCAATGCCAGAAACAGGCGCAGATTGTGCAAAAGCATTAAACATTAAAAAAAATCAAATGTTCGTCTCCATTCAAACAGTTTTCAGTCGTCCCATGTTAAGATGAATTGATATACTCTAAGGTCTCAAAGTTGCGTATATGCAACATTTTGTTGTATGACTATTAGTTAAAAAAACTGTAAATAACTTTTTATCCTTTCTAGTGTAATATTAGAGTAAATACATAATATTGTTTTAAAAACTATTATTATTTCAATGCTTGGTCCTGAATTGGTTAAACCATTTTTCTTAAAAACGGCACAATTTTTTTATTAAGTTTTGAATAAAGGTTAATTAAGAGAATGGTACAAGTCTCAGGTTTGTTAAAATGCTTGATTTTTCGAAAATAAAAATAAAAAATTAAAAAAATTCGGCGTCTTCCTGTACAACTACAATTGTGCAGATATAATTTTTTTCTTGATGAAATGTCTTCAACAAAAACATCTTCAAATTAGATCATGTTGAATATTTCAAAAAATAAGAGTATTTTTTGTGTAATTTGGCGCCCAACGTAGGCAACCGCTTCGAATTTCCTGCGCTTAGTGAGCATGATTGGAGAGGAGTGGAAGCTATTGCTATTATAAATGAAAGTAGATTGAAGGAAGGAAATCAGTTTAACTTAGAACTAAGAAATTAATTTTTTACTTCAAGAAATTTTGATCGCCGATTGTGGTATGTTTAATTTGTAAAAGTTAGAAATTACTTCCGGATGAAATTACTTCCGAATTACTTTCGCATGTATGCACAGGCGCTTCGTTTGAATTGGTTGGGTTTGACTTATTAGCATTATTTGTAATACTTTACATGAAAGAACTGGTGGTGCTACAGAATGGCACAGGCTTTCTCGTACTAGTTAGTTTCCTAATGTCGTTGGTCTGGGCTAGCTTTGCGGTCGTGCCACATCATGCCAGCTACCATCTATCGCCGCCCAAACAATTTTTTCAAATTTGCTCAATTTTTCGGTTCCGTAATGGTACAACGGAAAAGTTACTTTACGAGTATTATTAGGGAGTTTTAGCGCCAGGCGTAAGGAAGCATCTTTAAACTCTATTGATTACGTGACTGATGATTTTTACGGTCATAATGAACAACGTTCAGAAGAGTTTTAACAATTGCGACATTGCGTTATGCATTATAACAAAAGAAACGTTTCAAGCGTTGACCAAAGAAGTTGCATTATATATCAGAGAGTCTAGGCTAGCGGCGTGACTTATAAACCACGATACGATACAAGAGTATAATAAATGTACATTGTGTTTGGAGTTTTAGATTTTGTGGGCCTCTGCGATGAGTATGCAGTCTGGACTTTTCAATCGATAGTTCTTGAGAACGTAGGAAATATTTTCAAACAGCGTTCATTATGAGAGTAAGACATAACCTATCCCAAAGATATGATTTCAACTTCTTTTTCGCAAATTTCTTTCCTGTCACTTCTCCAACATTTACCGTTAATTCTTGCCAACGTCGTAGAGTTAGTAAGGAATAGTTGTAAATGCCTCACAACCGAGAATAGGTTTGTCAGAGATGGAACAACCCAAACGCGGCCATTTTGCCGCATGTAAGGTGACCGCAGAGACTCCTGTTGGCGTGCACTTATTTACGAAGGTATAAGATCGTAGACTTAAGGCCTAGGATAAGACGTTACGACTTCAACGTCCGTCACGTGACTGTTAGTCGCTACCTCACGTTAGGCCCTGTTAGGCGCTAAAACTCCCTATTGAAGAGTAAAACCTTGTTCAATATGGAAATTTTCGTTCAAAAATTTGGAACTGTTTTTACGAAAATAGCGTTTAAGCGTTACTGCAAATACGAAATTTGAAGCTCTTTTTCACAGAAAACAATTAAAATTTCGAAAAACTGTATTGGAAGTCGTTTGAAGCACATCGACTCACAAATGCAATAATGTATAGAACTCGCTGGAAATGTACATATTAACGGGGTGAGAAATTTCAAAAAATTACATTTGTGTATTTTTTGAAAAAACAAAACAAAAGAATACACTTTAATTAATTTGATGTCATCTTAAAGTGCAATTAGCACTATCTGTACGAATAGTATGAAACAACATTTGCAACAGTTTTTGAGAAAATGGCGTTTGAGCGTTTCTGAAAATGCGGAATTTTGAGCTCATTTTCACAGAAAACTGAGTTTTCGAAAAACTTTATATGACATTATTTACAGTACGTATGCTAGCATGCTAGCATGTGATAATGTGAACAAATCGCCTCTAGTGTAAATATTACCGTGAGAGACAAGTAAAAAAATAAATTTTTGTAATTTTTGAAAAACAAAAAAAGAATAGAGCAATTTGGCGTTTATGTCATCTTATAGGGTATATTTGGCACACTATCCCTACCAAAACTTTAAGGGAACCGTGTAGTGTAAAATGACCAAAAATCACATTTTTAATTTTTTAGCTTAAAAAATTCCACATTCTTTTACGAACATTTTGATATATACAACATTGTTTAGAAATAATATTTTCATATTTTTTTAAATATTTTAAGATGGCGTTGCGTCGAGGTGGGCATTTAAATGACACGCCCCTTTTTCTTTTTTATATATTTCAGCTTTTCTTTTGATTTGTATTGAATGCAATGAGTTTCTATTCTGTATGTTGGCTCTCCTGCTTCTTCGCATTCCAAATACTGTGCAGGATGTTGCTCGGAAAGACCCAGAATGCAATTGAAATATTCAACAATTGTATATGGGAACGGATAACCAAAACTAATTTTGTTGGTTTTCAAACATTAAAAATAGGAGTTCTAGATGTTGTTCTAACTTTTGATGAAGGTGCAGTAGCAAGAAAAAAAGTTTTGAAATAAATGGGTGTAAAAATTTGATTCAACTGTAGTAACAGGCTGAAGTCTATTGACAGAGAGAGGTTGTACTATGGAAATAGAGCCAATGAAGCCATAACAAGAGAAGCTAGAATACAAAAAAGGCAGAGGAAAACTCAAAACATCTCAGAGAATATGCAAGAAGATTATTGTCCAGGAAACTTCTAAAAGTAATGTAAAATTACACATTTTATTTTGTTTTTG
This sequence comes from Teleogryllus occipitalis, assembly GCA_011170035.1. Classification (NCBI taxonomy): domain Eukaryota; kingdom Metazoa; phylum Arthropoda; class Insecta; order Orthoptera; family Gryllidae; genus Teleogryllus; species Teleogryllus occipitalis. Next base: position 73,440 of record BLKR01004731.1, read on the forward strand.
ATGTTTCTGAAAACCTGTTTTTTTCAAACATATGGACCTTTTTTTCAGAACCAGTGTATCAATTGACTTGAAATTTGGCACAAATATTAATAAGATCAAGATACATGTCTGGTATCAAAATTATTTCAATATCATGAATAATGATCATACACATTAAAAAATAATATTTTAATTTCAAACTTCCGGATTTAAACATATTAAAAAATTCATATCTTTTTTTCTCTAAACTTTTGAACATTAATTGTGGTACAGGACATCCACAAGTACATTTATAATACTCCTGCAAAATTTCATATATGTATGTACTGTACAATTAGAGAAAAAGGTACACAAATAGAACAATGCAATTTTTTATTTTGTTTTTAATGTTATATTTTTCGTCGTCAAACTAAATTAATGATTGATCTGAAAATCAAACTTTATAGTAATACAAGTACAATAAGTAGGCAAAAAAGTTTCAGATCAATAGGATAAATACTTTAGAAGTAGGAAGGGAAAATGCAAATCATGGCATTTCTTTAGTATTCACAGTACACGGTTCATAAAGAAAAAATTGATTTTAATATTTATTATAATTTTCAGTTTTGTTTGAATATAATTTTATATATTGCACATATTGCTGAAAACTACTAACCTTTCCAAAAAAATGTACATAACCTTATTAAAAGAACTGATTATGAACAACAAATTTCATTTTGAAGGAAAAATCTCTATGAATTTTATAGTTGTAGCAAGACGACGGAAATAATTAACTCTTTTGAAATTTTCGAAAATTCAGAGATAACCCTGCAAATAGGACATCTGCCTGCCTACTACTGCGCTTCTATAAATCACTTAGTCAAATCTGTGAACACTAATAGCCCTTTAAACCATCCGAACGATCTTTACCAAATTGAAAATTTTGAAAAACTTTCTTTAAAATTTGAAGTATTTTTAAAAATGGCTCGAATTTTAATGAAAACTCCAATTTAGGACAAAGTTTTAGGCTTCTTTAATATTCTAAAAATAATATTTCAGTTCCACTATTTGGAAACCGAAAGTTGGCATGTAAAAAGAATGTATTTTGGGAGAGATTGATGGCTGCAGGCAGAAGGAGGGGAGCAAGAACTGCTTCCAGTACAATCACAAAAACGAAATTGAAAACTTTACTGAGAAAAAGTCTGCCATTCTGTAGCGCCTCTAGTTACTCTCGTATACATACGTATGCAGAATGTATACGTAGTATAGAAAGTTATGTAATGCTGCGGAAAATCAATTTCAGATTTCAACTGAAATACACGTTTTGGGGTCCCCTGATATCGAAGAAGTGCTTGTTTTCAAGCGTACGTCCGTTCGTTGTCCGTGTGCTGTGTCCGTCGCTCGTCTGTGAACACTACTAGCGCTTAAATCGTCACGATCTTTTCAAGTGGAGGATCCCTATCCATATGGCTCTAGTTGAAACTTTGAAATTTTTAACATTCTTTAAAATTTGGGGTACTTTACATCAAGCCCGCGGACATTTTCAAGGTACTACCAAAAACGGCTCCAAAATTTTTCTTTAAATTTCTTGTAAGAAGAGAGTAAGGTACACTTATAATGGTGGCATATGTCACGTTTGCACGGTTAACTCTAAATTTCGGAAAGCTGCAAAAGTTTGAATTTTTTTGGCGACTTCCTACAACTATAAAATTGAAGATAGAAATTTTTCTTACAAATGAAATTTGTTGTCCATAAATATCTTTTTCATTAAGGTAATGTAGATTTTTTTATATTAGTTTTCGTGCAATTCTGCATGCAATATTTGCAATTAAAAAAAAAATAACAGAAACAAGATTTTCTCAAAAAAAAATGCTCCAAATTTTTTCTTTAAATTTTTGTTAGGGATAGCACTAAATGCACCCTATCTAATGACATAAACACCATATTGCTCTATTTTTTTGTTTTTTCAAAAAGTACAAAAATGTCACTTTTTTTACTTGTCTCTCACGTCAGTAATATTTACTCTTGAGGCGATTTCTTTATTTCATTAGATTTATGAGTAAATGTGATTTAAATAATGCCAAATAAAGTTTCTCGAAAACTAAATAGTTTTCTGTAAAAATGGGCTCAAATATTCGCATTTTCAGAAGCGCTCACACACCATTTTCTCAAAAATGGCTCCATTTTTCCCCCCAAATTTTTCCAGTAGATAGTGCTCATTGTACTGTTTAATGGGACGTAAAGTTCATTTTGCTGTATTCTTTTATTCTTTTCAAAAATTACACAAATATAATTTTTTTGAAATATCTCTCACGCCATTAATATCCACATTTACATCGATTTGTTTATATTATTACATTTGTGAGTAAAAGTGCTTAAAATGACTTCAAATGAAGTCTTTCTAAAACTCTGTAGGTTCCGAAAAAGAGCTTCAAATTTCGCATGTACAGTAATCCTTAATCGCAATTTTCTTACAAACAGCTTCAAAATTTTCAATGAAATTTGCTATTTAGGACGAGTTTTTACTATTCTTTAATATTATTGAAGTAATATTTCGGTTGTACTATTAGGAAAGCAAAACTTTGTGAAAATGTCAAAAGTGTGGCATTCTGTAGCACCTCTAGGTATAAATGAAAGGCCTTCACGACTTTGGCGGATTGTGCTTATGAATGTGGACTGGTAATAATCACGAAAATGACTCTTAGTTGTTACTCCTACAATTCGTTTCGGTAATCAGAAATTCTGTGTATTGCTCGAAGTATTTCCTCGAACTATTAATTCTCTCGACCGGCGACAAATGGGTTCATGGGTCGCGCGCGATCTTTTCTTTCTCTTCCTTGTCCTGTCCCCTTACACATTTACGCGCTCTACACAGGCAGGAAAGAGGAGGGGACTTGTTCCCGGCGCATTTGAGAGGCACATTGTTCCAACTCCGGCAGCAGCCTGGATAGCCAGGAGCTGTGAGCTGGCAAGGCGGCCCGACCCAGGCATTGAATGGGGAGGTTGCCGTGAAGGCAAACTACGTTCCGGCAGGATACCAGCCTGTTGGCGTACTTGTACGTCGGCAGGGGGTGCGAATAAGAGCTAGACCTCAGGTGCCCACCCCGGGGTTTAAACCCCACTGGTAGAACAAGTTAAGTGTGGTGTGGTAGACCACGCAATGTCCTTATCAATACCACACAAGTGGGAGCTTAGAGTATGTTCTGGCTGGGGCGATGGTTGGTAGAGGGGGGACCTCTGCAAGCATCGTGGATCTCATCCACTACCACCAACCCTTTTCCGGCATAATACGTTCATTCCACTAATGACCATTGCGGGTGACGTACCCGGAAACATCAACCAATATTATTCTCGCGAGACAATGGACATACGAAAACGTACGTAGGGAATTGTATTTTATGGCGATGCACTGAATTAGCCAGAATAGGAAAAACATGACACAATGTACTTAATTTTAAATTCCATGCCAAAAAACTTTACATTTGATTGAAAGGAAAGACCTAAACATTTCTTGTTTTTCAGAACATATTGTATTGTCCATTGGCAGTGTTGGTATATATGTGTAAACTTCCGAAGGGAAGTACGTAGATGACTGCACCCGTATTTCTTACAGTGGCCTCGGACTTGACACGTAGCGTAACAATTACACGTGAGAAGCGCGCTAAATGGATGTTAATTAGTACTTTTACCTCAGAGAGCAAAGAGGACAGGGAAGGTTGCCGAGAAGGCACCACACTTGCAAATACCTCCATGAAGTTAGATAATTTTTTATTTACTTTAATATTGATTTATTTAATGTTAATACATCAATATGTGTTCAAATGTAATTCTGCAGGCAATGTGTTAACTTAAACTGAAACGTTTATATATTTGACATCACAAAGTAATAAAAATTGTGACTATCGGGTTTACAGAAGCCATTTTTAGTGTTCAGAAATAAAGGAAGAAAACTAAGATCCTAGGATGCATCGTTTCTAGCGTTTTATAAGTATTGCACACCGGTAAAGTGTGTTGCGGGTAGCATGTGCACATTATAATTTTATGTACAGTATTATTAAAAGTGAGTGGTTTGTAACACAGTTCCATTGATCGTCAACCGTAGTGTATACAGATACATTTCAAACAACATTATTTTCTAAAAAGGCTTTATACTTACGTTGGAAAATGAATCTCTTCAATAGAAATAACTAGCTGAAGCCGTGCGATTACATCGCAAAGAACTAAGTGCTGCAGGAGTTACGACAGAAAATACTGCCTATCCATGAATATACATTACGATTTATATTTACCAAAATCTTTACACTATATACAAGGATATTGCTTTGGCCTATGACGAAAATCCTGCTATCAACCTTACCTTAATGTATATTACAAAATGTATGAAATACAGTTTTTCAACAAATAATCAGAACACCCACACCTCTTTGATGTTTTCCATAGATATCACAAAAATGACATAAAGAAAATTGAATACTTACAATTGGTAGTCACAAACAATCGTTTTAATGATCATACAACACGATGTCCTCTAAGCCAGATCAACTGCTCTTCCATTTCCCAACTTGCGCATGACGCCATCTTCCAGTTTCCATTCTAGCCGCGTATTTCAAACAACGCAAATTTCGTAGCTTTTTATTAATAAAGGGAAGCTGTTAACTATTCAGTATATATAGTGACCTCCTCTCCTGATTTTTCCTTTTTTTGGTAGCTCACTTGTTTTACCCTGGAATGGTAAGGTCCAGTTTTTGGAACAGGAATGGTAGGTTACACTGGTAGAAAGGTAGGGGCACTGGATGCCCGAAACGGAGAAAAATAAAATTTAAGTTTTTTAAAAAATGTTTTTAATAACACAAACAGTTTTATAATCTTTAGGGTATTGTTAATTAAAAAAAATTAACCTACTGAAAATGTTAAATAAACTTTATAGAAAGTGATGAAATATAAAAGTAATGCACCCAATTTTGACAATTTTCAAAAAATTTCAATAATTTTGAAAGTCTTATTAATATTTGCTTCTTCTTCTTCTGCTTCCTGAATTTAGGCCTGTTTCCACATCAAGAGAGTGAGTCTCTCCATCTTGTTAAAGGGCGGCCAACATTTCTTCTTCCTTTAGGATTATACGTGTACATTATTATGGGAATTCTGTTTGGAGGCATGCGTTGGATATGATCATGCCAGTTGCTCCTAAACGATTGAATTCTGTCCATCAGATTGAATATATTCAGTTCGGTTCTGTCATCATTATATTGTCTATCTAAGATATTGCAACCTGCTACTGAACGTAAGAATTTCATTTCTATTTTTCTTCTGTCTGTTCTATTTATGGTCCAGTTTTTGCATGCATAAGTTAACATGGGTACTGCTATTGCTTCATAGAATTTGAGTTGCGTGGTTTTTAAAGTTTTGTTTTTTAATGTTATTATTGTCCCACACATGTTATAAAATCTATTTAATTTCCGACCTATGTCATTAATATTTGCAATGGCTGCATATAAGAAATTTATGCCATGAATATACCACTTGTTTGCATTCTGCACATGTAACTGTAGTTTTGTTGACTTTTGCTCTTGAACACACTTAGCGATCGACCACAGAACAGAGCAGTAACACTGGTAAGGTGGGACACACAGTACGCCAAGGTCAGTAGGAATCACAGTAAACGAAACCTGCCATACACGTGGCAAATGTGCTATGCCCACGTCAAGGTAAAAACAAAATACAGGAGCCCTCGTCACTCTCAGTACTAAAAACTCAGAGAATAATAAAAATCAAAATTTCGCGAGGCACTGTATGTCCCGCCTTACCATTCCAGAGTTAAAACCGTTCAGGGAAACCGAATAGGAGAGACATCAAAATCATTTTCTTTACAGCTTTAATCCCTATACAGTATTTGAGTAATTCCTCGAGTGTGCGGATGTGCGGTTCCGTCACTCACAGCTAGACCACTTCCCGTGCACCAATCGAAACATATGAGGTGTCATTCGACGCGTGTTGTTCTGGGGAACTGATAATTTGTTTTCGAATCCGGACAGAAGATTCAAATAAATGTCCAAAAACGCGCTTTTGCTCGATTTAGCGCTGCGGTTTTAGTGGGTAGATGGAGAATTAAACCAATACCATCTAAATAGATCTTTATATGTGACGTTGATTAAACTAAATTCCAATTATTCGCATTATTCATACCTTCAAGTACCTTTCACGGCCATAATGACTTTGCAATTGTATTATTACCCGTTCATATCCCGTTTGGAGGTTACGTATAAGAACTTAATAGGGAGGAAAGGCGTAGCCAGTAGTGAGCGAGGAAGTGTGCCAAAACAATTCACACACTGTAATTCGTTCACAAAACATTTTGCGTACTGTTTAAGTTATATAAAGGTCCTTTATCCCTATACAGTATTTGAGTGACTCCCGAGTATGCGGATGTTGGGATGTGCGGTTCCGTCACTCATGGCTTGCCCACTTCCCGTGCACCAATCGAAATTTATGAGATGTCATTCGACGCGTGTTGTTCTCCTGCTGGGGAACTGATATTTTGTTTTTGGATCTGGCCAAAAAATTCAAAGAAATTTCAAAAAACGTTTTTTTGCGTGTTTTGGCGCTGCGACCTTAGAGAGTAAAGCAGGAATTAAACCAACGCCACAGAAAGAGATTTATGTAGGTGGCGTTGATTAAACTCCAGTACCCAAAGGCATTTTTCGCGCTCAATACGTCATAATTTTCTTTCACGAAGTTGGCAACACTGTTATTAACACCTTTGAGTGAACAAGTGAAGTTAATTTGAACAGAAGAGTGAATCGCGCGGCATATTTCATTTTAAGTTTAATCTATAAGGCGTTTTACCATATTAAAAAAAATGTACAAAAACCTACGAACAGTATTGCCTTGGAACTTATTAAATTTAAAGAATATCAAGTGAATGAGTAATGTTAGAGAATGATTGAACCTTCGACTTCTCACTTTTACGTTCTTAAGTGTACAAATACCGATTTTCAAATGAATGTGACCCAGAACTTATTCTTATTAATCTTAACTAACACCTTGTTCACGTAAATAAACAAAATAGTCAGCTTTTAATGTTTATATAGATTTTCATACGAAACAATTAATTGAGCAATTGTGGAAGTGGAAATAAACACAAATTTGACTGAGTTTGAGGAGTTTAAATCTCTTCAAAAAACTAGGTGAGAAAAATATGAAAGTGTTAAGCAAATCCGGGGAAGAATCAAATGAAGTTGTATTAGAAGGCCTCGAAAGGGCCCAGCCCAGGAGTGCGGGCCCCAAAGCATTTTCCCGGCTTTCCTGGCTTCGAGACGGCGATTGTGGAGGAAGCTGTTATCAAATACTCTTACGAGCCGTCTCGCGCGGCAGGGCCCGGCGGTCGGCGCAACTTCCCTGGCAGAGTCGCCCGACCGTCGGTTTTTCGGCTTATTATTTATTTATTTTAGTCAAAAAATAGTTCAAACTGCCTATTACGTGCTACGGGGAAAAGTGAATTGTGTGCACATTTTCAAAATTCTGTGATCCCTACACTACTAATATACTACTTAAATTAAAAAAAAATCCCTCCCATGTAATAAATTCTATTTTCAAGGATAAATAAGCAATAAATTTTGGCTCTTATCCATGTTGTCCTTCGGAATAATACTTCCTGCCGCGACAACATGGAAACGATAATTTGAATAATTGTATTTCCCACTGAATTCTAGAAGACGTGCACAGAAAATGAAGTTACATGTATGTCCAGAAGCAAAACAAGGGGCCATCTCAGCATTTGCTCAATGGATCAGGGAAACTGGACGAAAAACCTCATCGAGAGGGGGGAGCTTGTCGGTGGGGCCTTGCCCGGTCCTGTATTCCGGCTTCCGTCACAGCTACGCGCGGCCCTCTGCACATGCACCACCCTATGCGCGATCCTTTTTTTCTTTTTGTACTTCGCCTTCCCCGGGTACGCTTGGAGCCTGGCGTCGAATGTGAAAGCGCGCGGCGCCCTAGCGGGTGGCCGGCGCGCCGTGGGCCTCTCCGGGGCGACAGAGTGATTCGAGCGAGTAGTTGTAAAAGATTTTGCGACAGAAAGGACAGATCGCGCGCGGTCAGTGGCCCGTTTGCTAGGGTACTGCTCCGGCATTTGCCTGGTGTTGATCGGAGAAACCACGGAAAACTACTAGAGCAGTCGGCCGCTAGGATTCTCCTCCAGACAGCGACTGAATTCGACCTAGCTGAAAAGCTAGTATCGAAAATCCTGCCGCCGTCAGGACTCGAAACGAGGACCTCCCGGTCAGAGGCGCTGCAGTGACATCAGTTGATGCACTGAGCGACCATTCGACGTTGGGAATTTTTGAAGGGGAATATAACATGATCAGCTACTACGATTCTTATGTCAGATACTGTAAGAACATATTTGATCAAAGCTATGCATGAAAGAAATTTTCAACATATGAGAATACTTTTAAAACCGTTTACGCGTGGCCGTCGGCGACGCCCCATTCAAATAGTATAAATGCTATGCATGTTTCGTGGCCGCGCCGCGTCGCGCGGCGTGGCACCGAGACGAGTAGGGCGGTGTGTCATGAAGGCAGAGGCGGGACGCGCAGTCTCGCCTTCGCGGCTGTGGCGCTGCGCGGCGCGTGTGTGAGGTCGTCGGTTCAACTTCTCTCAGCTGCCGCCGCCGCGCCTCCGTCGCTCCCCGGTTCTGTGTCCTGTGTAAGGTGCGGTTGCAAAACATGAGACGGCGTAGGCGATATAGACAGAATACTAGGGAGAGAATTTTTATGCCAAAAAATCTTGAAATATGCTTTTAAAAACATGCATTTATGGCCTAAAAATTCTGCAAAATGCGTCTTAACATGCAACTAAAATTAACAATATTTCACTTCCTCTATAAACCTTTCTTGATAAAACTCAGGAGAATCATGCTTGGAATGAAAAGATATATTTTTGTGCATATATAGTCTTCCCTACTTCATGAGAGAAATAATTGAAGTAATTATTCACCTTAGTGAAGTACAGTGTAGGTCTTGTTGTATTTCTTTTGACTGGTTAAAAAATATATTATTAAGAAATATCCTACATTTGCACAAGTATTTTATCATTTGTAGAAAAAACCCGCAAACTGTGACATGTTCTTTCGAATCAATGAACCCTCACAAATAAATAGATTCAATGAAAAGATGAAACATTTTATAGATAATTCTCTGTTTTAACGAAATATGCAAAATATGCGTCTATAATTACAAGAATATGCACTAACAGGAAAAATAGGCCAAATATATACCAAAATGCACTAACATATTAAACTATAAAGCATCTTATTCTAACCAAATGTCAAGAAATTTCATTTGGCTATGCACTGAAGCAACGGACAAAATATGCAAAATTATAGAAATCCGCTCCCTAGATATTACTGTTTAGAAGGGACCGCTTTGACGGCTACTGCTTGGCTACTGCTGGCAACAAAACTTCAGATTATGTCCATGCACTCAATTCGTCAATGCGTTTGTTTACAGTTGGCTCATTTGTAAGTGGCTTCAACACTACCTCTTACAATACGACATTCGTTTCGCGTCCTGTCGATCTGGTCCTTTCGTAGAATAACTTCTCCAAATCTAAAATGGTCTACGTACAATCCAGAGAGGGAGTAAGTTGCCCCGGACCCCGGTCGGACCCCTAGCAAAGTATATGCCTCTCAAAGAACCTGGCGAATGCACTGCCGTTGTACCGTCAGGTATAATCGAAGTCAGCCTGGCTACGCTGAAGATTGAGCCGCGTGCGGCTGAGTACGCGTTTGAGCAAGGCAGGGGGTTCGAATCCAGCGTCGTGGTTTGCAGTGGGGTTCTGTCATGGGGAGTATTCCTTGTTTACCATGAATTGTCCTTGCATCACAAATCTTCCTCTCATTCCCCTGTATCCAATTCGGAGCAAGCACCGACGGATTTACGGAGTTACTTGTACATTGGCACCGAGAGTATACACATGGGTTCGTGTGCCACATCGGCTTGATGGTTGGTAGACATAGCATGGTGGTTGGGGTAATCCAAGGCATTGAACTGGCATCTTTGTCTAAGGCTGCATAGGGACGTGCTTGTGTAGAGGGACGAAAATAGTGGACCAAAAATTCATAATTAATCGGAAATTTCCTGAATTGTATTCCGGAATCTTTTCTAACCACTTCTTACAAACGAAACACATCCTGAAAGAAAAGTGACGTATCTGAAGGGGTAAAATTCATTTGGGGAAATGATAAATCGCAGACGTACTGGATGTATCGGTCGATGGATTTAGTCTTATTCTCACTCGCATTATTGTTTTAGAAAGTAAAATATTCACAGATTTCTTGTTCTGTTATATTCATTGTATAATTTAAAAAATTGTATACATTTATGATAAAATAATATATGTAGGAGACGAGTGAAACGAACAAATCAAACTAATAGAGAAATCGGAATTCTGAGGATCAAAATATGATTGACTGATTGAGGAAGAAGATGAAGCGCCAGACAAGTGGCTAATCCAGAAAGTATTCCAGGGGAAGGCGGAAACCTCAGTTTCTATAAATACTTTTGAAATTGTATTTTTGTGAACTGTTAGCATGGAATAATGAACGAGTGCATTCAAAAGGGGAATAGTGCTTTGGATGTGACGAGATATATAAACGAAATTATTTTGAATAAATTGAACAAATGTTGCCCCGAAGGGCGGAGTCATTGAGCCCGTGTTCCCCTTGAATCCACTTATGGTTAGAAGACCGACGTAAGGTCAAAAACTGGCAAAAAAAAAGAAGAAGAAAAGAAGAGCTGACCTTGTCCTCGAGTTAGTTGCGTTTGATAAACGCAGCAAGGAATTCGTGGCGCTAATTTGTACAAGATTGGATTTGTAACGTAGAACCGTGGACAAATTGAGACCGGCGACTCTGTTCTGAAATTGGTGCATCCCCTGGAACTACGGGTACTTAAGATAATGCCAAGAGAAGATTTTGAACGGCTTCAGAGAAGGAAGCGACGACCACGGGACATTGTAACTGGGCAATTAACTTCAATTACTGTGGTGGGATGTTGTGTCCTTTTAGTAATCTAAATTGTTATTGCACAAGTGAAGCAATGTCAAATAAAGTTTCTCGAAAACTCAACAGTTTTCTGTAAAAATGACCTCAAATATTCGCATTTTCAGAAACCATCAAACGCCATTTTCTGAAAAATACCTTCAAATTTTTCCTTCAATTTTTTCTAATAGATAGTGCTAATTGCATTGTTTAATATGACGTAAAGTTCATTTTGGCGTATCCTTTTGTTTTTTCAAAAATTACACGAATGTCTTTTTTTAATACCTTTCACGCCGTTAATATGGTAATTTCCATCAATTTGTGTGCATTATTACGTTTGTTAGTAAATGTGCTTCAATTGACTTCAAATGATGTTTCTCCAAAACTCAATAGATTTCTGTAAAAAAGAGCTTCAAATTTCGCATTTACAGTAATGCTTAATCACCATTTTCTTAAAAACGTCTACGAATTTTTCAATGAAAACTTCTATTTCGGACGAGTTTTTACTCTTCTTTAACATTCTTGAAGTAATGATTCAGTTGTACAACTAGGAAAGCAAAAAGTCGTGATATTGTCAAAAAATGTCTTTTGGGTGACGACAGATGGCAGCTGGCCAGAGAAAGTAGTAAGACCTTAAAGCCAGACCGCACCAAGAAAATTAGAAAAATTTGGTACGAGAAAGTCTGTGCTATTCTGTAGCACTTCTAGTTATCGTATGTTGAGACCAGAACATACTGAGTGACTGGTTGGGGACAGTGATACTTTTTTTTGCAATATAATCTATAACCTTTGATTTGATGTTTTCATAAAAAATAACTACTACTCTAGTTGAATAAGCTAAGGTAAAAAACAATTGCTCTTGATATAGCACAACAGAAAATTATAGTATTATGTTATTTCTCAAAATGATTGTTCTTGAAAATTTGGCGCAGGATTAATGTGATTAGATTCGAGCTCAAAATTTACTATATTGGAATAATTTTCGTAATAAACATTGAGAAACAATTATTCAATAAAACAATTCTGGCTAAAAAGTGAAAGTTTCAGCTGTTTCAATTTTTGTTGGTTATGTTCTCTGAAAAATAACGAGCCAAGTGAGTAATAATAAGTCGGAATTTTTTCGGAAAACACTTTGAGATGATTTATGCTTGGTCGGGTGCTCATGCAAATTGCGACTTTACATGTTCCTAGTACGATCATTTCACGATTATTTCGCAACCTTCAATTTGTTCACCTTTCCGTCTCAAGATTATGTGCGTAGACCGTTACTTTTGCCGAGAGCGTGCATTCAGTTTTACGTTTCTCACGACCAAAGATCTTCAAAACAAGCGTGAAGCAGTAAACAACTGAAAGAACCCTGGGGGTTATTACATGAAAGCTGGCAAATTCCAGAGTATTTGATACATCTGCGTTGAAACGTTTAAATAGAGAGTACGATAAGGTTTTTCACAGTTATTGGAGATGAAATTATCAAGAGTCATAAGGCATGAGAATGTAAGGTGATAAATATTCCTCAGAACTTTGGAGGAAACCACTAAAACGTCGGATCAGAGCTGGTGGTCGCGAAATCATACGTCTCCAAATAATAATGACACGCACTTTGTTGACAATACTTTCGTCAGATACCGATAGATTGGCTTTAAGAAGAGGAAGTCTTCCCGTTCCGAAGGGTTGACCCTGGGGAAATGGCGAAAGTGACGAACCCAACGCTGCGACTGCGGGACAAGTACTGTTTCATAATTAGATTCACATTATCGTGCGCTGAGCATCTAAAATGATACACATTGTCTACTTTATTTATTTATTTATTTATTTATTTATTTATTTATTTATTTATTTATTTATTTATTTATTTATTTATTTATTTATTTATTTATTTATTTATTTATTTATTGAGTTTCAGAATCCCTTCCCAACAATTTAACTATTAATAGTTGAAAGATGAAAAATAATCGTATTAATAAATAATAATAATAATAATAATAATAATAATAATAATAATAATAATAATAATAATAACAACAACAACAAATTTAAAAAAGCGAGAGATTAACATTTCAAAAACAAGATATTTTGTTACCGAATTATAGAAGACTTATTTTTAACGGTAAAGAAAAGAACAGATTTGATTTTTCTGTATTGTTAACAAAATAGAAACTCACCCTAAGCTCTACTACCACTACAAGCAAAAGGAATGTTCAACAAAACGTGCGCATACTGAAGCTACATTTACTACATTTAAGTACATTCCACTCAGGAATGTACTTGATTGGTACATTCCTGGGCGGCATTAAAATTCCAACATGTTTATTTAGACAATTCATTCTAGAGTTTGTCAATGACATACGTTTCCGACACTTCGTATAATCAGTATACACTTTGTTTTGTATAATTTTTAAAGGACGATTGTTTCCAATTTGTTTTGCGGAAGTAGCATCATCGTGGATAGTAGAAGCCACATCGCGGGTCCGAAAAGAAGGTTGATTTACTTCATAGATTTCTCATCAATGATGAGGCATCAAAAATCCCTGGAAATTAGCAGAGCTCTGTGTTCTGTGGAAAACCAACCGCCCGCCGCCAACCGCCCGCCCCCCACCATCAGCCGCCTATACAGCAGTGGAGACTCGAGAGCTCTGTCTGTGGCCGCTTGCCTCCGGTCGAGCGCTGACAATCGTTCGCGCTTGCTCCCTTCAATGCGTACGCTGCCTCTACCGAAACCCGTTGCCTGCGGTAACTTCCCTTGTTGGAATGAGTGTATTCTAAATTATGCTATTAATGACGTTCAGAATGAACTTGTGGGCAGTGTTCATTATATAAAACATACTGAAAACAAATTGCATTTCCTCCTCAGCGAATTTCTGCGGGTATCCTTCCCTACTACCTCTACGATGAATACTACTCTATTGAATTAATATGTAACGTAATTTCCTCATTCATTATTGTAGTATTTTTATTCAAAGATGATTTTAAATGAAAGTAATTACCCAAGAGTCTTCAATCACTTATTTTATTGTATGCAATTGTTATGAGCGTTTACATACACTTATTCTAATTCATATTTGTAAGATACAATAATATTTTTAGTGACAAAATCTTGTAATGAATATTATTTTTTGGCTTATCCAGAAAGGTCTATTAAGTTCACGAGCTCGTTGCATCTTCCTCTCCATTATAATTTCTTCATTTCTTCTTGTGCTGCTGTTTTACCACTTTGAATTTTATTACATGGTTATTGGTGAATGTAAACGCGAACGTGATGCTGGAATGGGAAGCTTTGTGAGTTCGAAAGACTTCTGGATTTCCTGAATAAATTGAACGCGCTACGAGCAGGCGAAGTCGCATAGCGCCGGGAGCAACGTGACCGACGGTTGGTCGCCGCTTGCCCGGTGCTTTTTCCGAGATTCACAAGTGCGGGGTTGCAGCAAACTTTTTCCTTCTTTATTGACGATTTTTTCCTCAAATTGTTAATATCTCTACATAACATAGAAAAGGGGTCCACTGGGACCTATGGTCCAGTTACTACACAGTTTACTAAATAATTTTGTGGCGTATTTTTGATTTTTTGCTCCTTTATGTTTTTTGTAGTGCTGAATACTAATCTGAAGCTTGCCCAAAACTATTTCCGTTGGAATTTCAGTTACACCAAGAAAACGAAAAAAATTACATTTTCGACGATTTTTTTGCCTTTATCTAAAAAACTATCAAATTTTGACAAAAACGTATCCTTTGCCAAAATATTCTACACAAAATTTCCTACAATTTAGTTCCTTACAAAGTTTTTTGTTACGGGCACCGTTTAGGCGTATTTTGTAGTCGAACTTTGGCAAATTTTTGCGCGTTTCTTTCTCGCCTCCACAGGTAACATTTCTTCTCTAGTCGTAATGTGAGATTTATGGTAATAGATCTTGAGATTATCCTATTGAAGATGCTTACATTAGATATGTATTTTACGTTCACACTCAAGGTCATTAAATGATCACAACTAACCACGAGAACCGAGGAAACAATTTCTATTAGAGAGTAAACAGTTTAATGCTCTATTAGAAATTTATTAGAGAGTATTTTTGTAATATCCTTGCACATGAAACTTGTTTTCCTTGTATACGGTCAGAAAAAAGTGTAGGTAATCACGCTATATTTCCTTCAGCAACTTTGTGTGTTCGAATGAATAATCTATTGCGAAAGAGATAATGCTTGAAGGTTGAAGAATTTTCTTGTAATGTTAACTCGGGAGGAACGGCCATAAAATACATTGCATCATGTTTTAAGGCTATTTATTTCATCTTAAAAGAAATGTTTGTATATGAATCATGTGACTAATTTGTATTTCTTTCTGAAAATTGATAGTTTTCTATGACAATGGAACTCTATGGAAGGTGGTCAGGATGAGTCTCAAACAGCCTCTTATTGTAAAAGAATGGCGAGAACAATTAATGATTGCAGTGAACAAGCTTCTATAAAGAACAATATTTGTTTCTTGTTTTATGGTAGATTTTCAGAACGTCATGTCTTCAGAGAGCTCCGCTTTAATTTTGACTGTTTTTTGACTAAATCAATAAATTCGTAAATGCGCATTATGCTAAGAAGATACTTTCCAAAGAGGCTTTCGCTTATTTGAGGAAAATGTAACACTTTTTAGATCCGTTTGTTATAAATTTATTAGGAAGTAATAAAAAATCCTCTTCTTTAATATTTTATTGGAAAGAATGTATTGTATTTAGAAGAGTTTATTCAGAATTTATTGTGTGGCAGCAGTTGCCCCAACATACCGGGGGTTGTAGCTCTATCGAATGACTGAAATGTAATTTCCAAAATTCAGAATATTAATATATAAGAGAACGTAAGCAATTCATGTAAATTAATTAATTAAAACTAAGTTTAATAAAAGTCTATATTGAAAAATAACTTATATAATTTTGTGCGCAGGGTCCGTGTCAGGTACATTCCCCTCCGTGTACGGGGTTCTGGCTTTTTTTCCAGTGGGCATTAAAGTTTTTGTTAGTTCTGCCTTGGGACCATTGGCTGAAATAGTGTTTACACAAAACAAAAATGAATTTGGTTTCAAACGTACGGTGATTGCTCTCCAGCACATTGCAACAAGCAGAATTGTTTGGACACGTTTTACACCAGTTCATTTCAAGGTCTTGGTTATTATTGCTACCACTAGTGGTGTTGATAACGAAATAAAATTATATTATTTCTACAATTTCACTACTCTGGTACACATTGCAATAATGAAAGATCTTCCGTATTCAGACACTCGTATTCGCAACGATTCTTACAACTATCACTACTGCTGGGAAAATCATTGAACACACAGTGAGATACAGAAAGAGATTTTCTTCCAGAACGGCCAACTTTACACAAAGGACTCATCAAATGTACATTTTAAATCAACAATTAGAATTTAATTTTTTATAAATAGACTGATCAATTGTTGACTCAGTATGTATACCTTTTTTTGGAATCGGGTTCTGCCACGTTTATAGAAGCTTACTCTAATTCGAAGTCCACGATAAATTCATCAACATTTTCTCTGAAGAGGTCAAATTTAATTTGATGAAACGTCAGAAAATTTATGACTACGATTGTATATGAATACCAAGTGTTCAATACTCGATCCACATGGTCATTTTCATCCCTTATTTGTATATTAATGGGGACCAATCAGCTACCTCACCTTTGGCATATTAAGGGTTATAGAAGCAAGGAGGTCAATACGTTTTGAGAACAAAACATTAACAGATTCTTATGCCTCGTGAAAAAACTGAACCTAAGCTTTGCAATATACTTGTGGACGTTTCAATACTATGTGAAAATGAAAGAGACAAAACCCATTGAAATCAAGGGGATTGACTTCTTGGCTGTCCGGGTGACGCCGCGTAGTGGGCTAAGAGGCCGACGTTTCGCCTGACATGTCCCAGGCCTGAGGAATCAGGGCTTCAGGGCATTCCAATGCCCTGAAGAAGCCTGCGACATGTCAGGCGAAACGTCGGCCTCTCAGCCCACAACGCGGCGTCACCCGGACAGCCATGAAGTCATCCACTCGAGCCGCGGAAGCTTACGTGTATAAAGGGGATTGATTAAAATGCTCTGGTGAACTATGAGCTTCTTGAGGAACTATTTACGGACTACTACTTTTGGAAAACGGAGCTTCTCCTCGTTTTTCCTGTGCAACTGGAAAGATGACCGTGCAGGTGCCGTTTGATTGATTGATTGATTTTTTCGTGTTTCCGGGCTCGTCAACTGCTCTGGTCATTAGTCCCGTTAGTGTAGTGCATGTTCTTTCTCGGGAGATGGCGGTGACCTTCCCCCGCTGGATGGCGAGATCCGGCGCCGACCTACTGTTGGCTAGCGGGGTTTCCCCCTAACCAGGACTCTCCCACCAGCGGGGCACCGCCCCAGCCGGAACAAGCTCTAAGCTCCCGACCGGTCTCCCGGAATATGTGGTTGTGTAATGCATGTTAGTGTAAGTGTGTGTGTAAGGGGAGAGGATAGGACAAGGAAGAGGAAGCACAGATCGCGCGCGGTCAGTGGCCCGTTTGTTAGGGTACTGCTCCGGCATTCGCCTGACGTTGATCGGAGAAACCACGGAAAACTACCGATCAGAGCAGCCGGCCGCAAGAATTCTCCTCCAGACAGCGACTGAATTCGACCTAGCTGAAAAGCTAGTGTCGAAAATCCTGCCGCCGTGAGGACTCGAACCTAGGACCTCCCGGTCAGAGGCGCTGCAGTGATATCAATTGATGCACTGAGCTTGCAGGTGCCGTCCGCGCGTCCTTCCGCGAGGAGTGGGGCGCGGGCGGGCGCAGCGGCGCGGCGCGGAGGCAAGGCAGTGCGGAGCGCTTCCTGAATAGCTAAATCGGGGGCCTTGGGCGGCGCGGGCGGCGCGGGCGGCCTCGGCCGGTGTCATTAGCGAAGCGCCCGGCCGCGGCTCGTGGCGGGGACGGTGACGGCGGAGGTGGAGGCAGCTACGGTGGCAGCAGAGGAGGCCATGGCGGCGTTGAGGGTGGTGATGGTGTAGGTGGTGGCGGTGAAGGTGGTGGTGGAGGCAGCTACGGTGGCAGCAGAGGAGGCCGTGGCGGCGTTGAGGGCGGTGACGGTGGTGGTGGTGGCGGCTGGCATTAAGGTAACGGTGAAGGTGAAGATGGTGATGAAAGCAGCTTCGGTGGCAGATGAGAGGGCCGAGGCGCTGTTGAGGGCGGTGATGGTACTGGAGGTGGTAGCGGGAACGGTGTCGATGAAGGCGGTGGTGGAGTCAGTTGCAATAGCGGTGGATGGAGCCTTGGCGGCGTTGAGGGCGGTAATGATGATGGATGGTAATGAGACAGTGGCGGAGGCAGTGCGGTGGTGGTGTTGAGCTGGTGACGGTGCGAACGGTAGTTGTGGAGGTGGAAGTGGTGGTGGCGATGGGCACGCCGCTGGTGGTAGAGGGAGCCGTGATGGATGATGGCGGGGAGGGCAGTGGAGGCAGAGGGGGCCATGGTGGGAATGGTGGAGGTGGGGGAGAAGAGAGGGGAATGTGCGGACGGAGCAGGAAGAGCAGCGGTGACAGGCGCGGGCGAAAGGAGATGGAAATTTCGGAGGCGGAAGTGAAGGCAGGCGGCTGGATGATCTGTTGTTCAGCCGCTGCGCGTGTGATTTAGTCTTTGAGATTTTCTACGTGGGTGGCAGTGGTCAATTACAATATCTCGTGTGATTAGACTTCCTATGAAAGAGAAGGGTGTTTTATAGCTCTGGATGATGTTAATGTCACTCTAATTCATTTCTCCTTTCGTACGAATTCATCTACATAAAAATAACTTTCGGAGTGTCAGTAATTTTAAAATAACTGCCTTTGTATAATCCTACAGCTTATAAACATATTATAAAAACCGAAGCAACTGTTACACATTTTTGTCTACCAATTTCTTCGGGATTTATCTGTCACTCGTTTTGTCTTCACCGATTTCAATGCGGTTTCACTTTTGTACACCTGACATTCATAACACGAGAATACTTATATCTGCATAAGATTTCGTAAGAGCTCCCCCTATTTCTGTTCCCTACACCTAAAGCAAAATTTAAGTGTGGACTCTTTCATTTTTTGCTAATATTTAGAAAATGACGAGGATATCCATCAAAATGCATTTAATGTTTCTTGAAGCTCCTAAAATTTCCTACTAACTGTTTTTTTTAATATAAGCATGATTATGCTTTGAGTTATTTATGTCCAAATACTGTTCACGGAAGCTTGCTGTGAGTTTGCAACCGTGCCTATCTTCCGCTTCAACGGTGGTGGTAGCAGTGGTGATTGTAGGGATCGTGGCGGGTTGGGGGGCTGGGCGAAGACGGCGAGTTTGATTGATTAATGATTGCGGACGCGTCAACGTCCGCAATCATTAATCACTAGTTACCGCACTAGTTACGTATGCGTAGTGCATGTTTTAACGCGGAAGGTGAAGGGAAGGTAATCTTCCCCCGCTGGATGGCGACATACGTCGCCGATCTACGCGTCGGGTTGCGGGGTTTTCCTGAACCAGTTATCTCCTACCAGCAGGGCACCGCTCCAGCAGGGACCAGCTCTAATCTCTCGACTGGTTCTCGACATACGTGGTACTGCAGTGCTTGAAAGTGTAAGTGCGTGTAAGAAGTGAGGGTAGGACAAGGCAGAGGAAGGAAAGATCGCGCCCGGTCCGTGGCCCCTTTGTTAGGATACTGCTCGGGCATTCACATGGTGTTGAGAGGAGAAAACACGGGAAACTACCGATCAGAGTAACTGGAGAACGTTGGGAAGGAGCAGGGCAGGCCAGCCTTGTCAGCACAACAGTTACGCCAGTGAGGATTTATATATATATATATATATATATATATATATATATATATATATATATATATATATATATATATATATATATATATAATATTCATTTCTCTTCCTAACAGAAAATAGTGATAAATACACCTGATCAACGCGTGTTACTTCTGCTAATCACAGCGTATCGTGACTTTCCATATTGTGTTAAAATGTGTTGCTTGACCCGTAGGCAGGCAAAATAGTTGCTGTGAATTGTTATAGAGACCATTTGGAGGCATATGTCTGCCCCTTGATATTGATGAGTCAGATATTGCAATAGCATCTGCTTTTTATTTTTAAAGGTCTCGGTGAGGAAACATCAGCGCTCTTTCACAAGGAAACATCTTGTGAATGATCTAAAACGTCGCATCCAAAAGACACTCAACCACACATGGCCATTTAGAAGAATAATCGGAGCTGTTGATACACGTCTGTCTCAAGACTCTGTGTTCATATCAATCATTGGAGTAAGGAGGGGTAGAGTTCACTGTGTATCCCACGATATATTCGGTCATAGATTTGTAACACGTAACTAACACAATGTTTCCTAAATAGGCAATGTAGGGCAGATTGATTAATATTACATTAGAACAGTTCTTACACACATGCTTGCACACATGTAGATTCATTGGATGCCATTAGAGTATAAATTTTGTGTATACAACCTATAAAATGTATTTTGAATGTGATGTGAAATCATCAATATTGATTATTTAAAACTCGCAGTGAAACGGATCATCTACTCTGTATTTACAATTACTTCTCTAGGGAAATGTATCTATTGATACCGCAAGTTGCCTTTCTCCACACTAAAATCGAAAGCACCCGGAAACTTTGATATACTAAGCCTGGTCACAATGCGTAAATAATCTTTGCCAGGAAAAGAATTAAGCAGAACATGGTCAGACCAGAAAGTGCATAAATGGGTATAAAGTGGGGAACCCTACTACTTTATACTTTCTAGAGATAGAGGAAGGAAGTAGGCATATTAGAGAAAGTTAATGAAGAGTTCGCAATGGAAGAACATTAACCTTCTGCAAGGGACAAGTTCAGACGTACGGTTTTTCGACTCAAAGTCGCCATAAAATACACCAAAACAATCTGGTTGCTGGAACACAGAATATTCGGCAAAATGTCTTTTAGAGAATAATCCTTTTTCAGAGAAATAGCATTTTTGTTTGTAAATTAAATTTTGTTCATTATGACAATTACTCATTGAATAATTGTTATCTTATCATTCTTCTGTCTCATTCCTTTCTAATGTTTTATTACTTCTTTGATTACTTCCAGCAAACATCATCTCCTGCTTTTCGAACCTGTGATATTTCACAGAACAATTTCTGAATTAGAACCATCTGCATTAATAAACCAATTCTGAAATACGGTGTCACTGAAGCCGTTGAAGACGGTCGCCACTGTTCAGCAGATTGAGGCTGAAGTGTTTGGTTAACCGTTGAAGCGCAGCTGGTTGATGGCGCTGCATTGTTTGATTTCTTTGTAGATGGGAATTTTTAGATCTCTATAGTGCTGTTTGCAATATCGGTGACTCCTTTGTGGAGGTATTAGATTCAAATCTAAAGATGTTGGATTCAAATCTCAGTGTTTGATTGACAGACCGAATAACATTGTTGGATTCCATAGCTTTAACTTGTGAGTTAAATCGATATTCTGCATTGCCATTCAATTTCATAACCTCGCTCTTCTCTGTTGCTCACGCACGTGCGAAATTTCTCATTGCTTGTTCACGACGTCACAAGATTGCGCGGAGGGACGTGGATGAGGTGTGATTGCAGATGGAGCCTTCACATAGCATCCGAGATGGTTGAGAAAGCATTGGCCTCTGAGCCTGTGGCTCCGGTAATTAAGAGAATTGCAATTTAGTGCAATACCTTCACACGTGCGCGTGTACAAATAATGTCGCGTTATTTGTACGACCGCTCTTGCTCTATAATACTTGTATAATACTATAATACTATAAAATTAGGTAGTAATGTTAGTCTTATTTATCTTGTTGAAAAATATGTAATTAATTGTGTTATGTTTAATTTTATGATTGTAATCAATATTATATACGTAAAGTGACGTATTTTGACAATATTTTCAAAAACTATATTTTTCTGTACATTTACATTTTCATTTAGATATTATTACACATTAAAAATAATATTTTTGGAGCAGGTTCATTAAGACTTGTACCTTAAATGCACTCATATTTTGTTAAAAAATGTCAATGGGTCAATGATTCTAATCTCTATCAGTTTTTTTCGTTCACTTACACAGATTCTTTGAGCAAATGCTGAGATGGTCCCTTGTTTTGCTTCTGAACATATATGTAGCTTAACTGTCTGTGCACATGCTCTGTGCGCGCTTCCTTGGGTTCAGTGAAACATATAGGCTTAGTTATTCTAATAATTATAATAAAATAAATAACATTTGGAAATTTCGTGAATGAATACTAATGAAATTTGTGAAACTTGTGAAATAATTAATATTTGAATTGTTACATTTCCTCCAAATAATTACCTCATCCAAATACTGCGCTTCACAAGATGAAGAAGAAAAGTTTCGGAATTCCACGCATTTCCTCGTGTAGATCAAGCTTTTTAAAACTGCAACAAAAGGATGTAAAAGTGAGGTAATCGATTTAAGGCAATTAATCCCGTTAAAATATAATTATTAATGTAAATAATAATGATAATGTTATGAAACAATGCAAAGGTGAGCAGTTGGCGTCAATTTGATATGCTTACCGGAACGATAGACTGTCGTCCAGTCGAAATACTCCTCCTTCTCAATAAGCTTATTCTGCATCTGTGGCAGACGAAACGACTGTAGGAAGCGGAAGGATTTTGACAGGATTGACCTCAGCCAATCCGCAAGCAATATCATTAATGTTACTATTAGACATTTTGATGCGCCCACTAGACAAGCAGCATGTGCGCCGTTTGTCTCTAGCTGAAGGCGTTGTGATGATGAGTTGAGTTGCGCCCCAAGGCCGCTCGGCGCGTGCCGGGTCGCAGCCGTTGGCACTCGCCGTTACACCACCGCGCCTCCCACCAGGGCTGCACGCCGATGTTTTCAAAACATCCTTGTTTTTATAAAATAATCCATGGATTTAACATTGATATATTGAAGACGACGTGCTTAGCACCAATTTTTATATTCTCGCCTTTTTTAATAAAATCATCGATGGATTCAACATTGTTTTATTAAAG
The DNA here is from genome assembly GCA_011170035.1 of Teleogryllus occipitalis. Lineage (NCBI taxonomy): Eukaryota > Metazoa > Arthropoda > Insecta > Orthoptera > Gryllidae > Teleogryllus > Teleogryllus occipitalis. The sequence continues at coordinate 96,487 of BLKR01004731.1, forward strand.
ACGCCATTTTTAACATCTTTTTTTACTTTCTCGCCTTTTTTAATAAACTCATCGATGGATTTAACATTGATTTAATATTGAAGACGACATTTTCTAATATCAATTTTTACTTTCTCGCCGTTTTTAATAAAATCATCGATGGATTTATCATTGATATTTTGAAGCCGGCGTTTTTTAACATCGATGTTGAGTGTTCGATGTTATTATGTGGTATATATTTTTTAATGAAAAATAATTCTATAATAATTTTCGGATATCTATAAAGTGAATATTTTTCAGACCAAAGTGAACAGAGGTGAAAAATAAATGAAATCGAGTTTTCGTCATTAAAGAAGCTATATTTTTTAAAAATTATCGAATCAAATAATGGAAGTTTTGGTAATTATCCTGATGATTTTTTGTCTGTTTTGACATATAAATTTCAATTAAAAATTAATAAACGAGACCACTTTGAAATTAAACCTCGCCTCACGTGAACTTCAATGGTTACTTATCCAATTTTAAAAATATCGATGTTTAAGAACATCGATGATTTTTAGTCGATAATTCATTAACGTCAATGTTTCAATTTTGCGCTTCAATTTTAGAAACTCATTTTTTGCCGATGTGGCATCTCTACCACGTACTCGCTGCCACGCGCTGGCGAGCTCATTTTGACAAACAGCGAAGGTTTGTGGATAAGTGAAGCGCGTATGAATTTTGTACTGTATTTTATTAAGTAGAAATGCTATAGTAACAGTAACATGAAGGAACTGAGTTGAGACAAGCCGTATCTGCATTTTGGTGAAAATGCATTGGAAAGTTTGTGTTGGTTCAATATCTGGTTCAAAATATCTCGAAAATGTTTTGTGATAATCGCTTATACCGAAGGCCGAAGGCTTGCCGTGAACTTTGAAAATGCGGGAGGAAAGCGAACGCATAAATTTGGCGTTTTTTATGGTAAGCAAAATTAACATGAAATATAACATAATATTTCAATCACAACAAGATATATTTAACATGTATTGTTTATATGCGTTAGCTGTTTAAAAAAACTAGTGGTGCAATAATGGCACAGACTTTCTCGAACTACTTAGCTTCCTAATTTCTTTGGTATGGGCTAGCTTTTCGGTCTCGATACATACTCTTGCCAGTTGTCATTCATTCCCGCCCAAACTACATTTTTTTAAATTTGCTCAATTTTTTGGTTTCCAATTCATAGAACAGAAATATTACTTAACGAATCTTATAGAAGAGAAAAACCTCGTCCTGTAAGGAAATAATAGTTGAAAAATTTGTAGACTTTTTAAGAAAATGGCGTTAAAGCGTTACTGAAATTATGAAATTTAAAACTCTATTTCACAGAAATGTTTTGAGTTTTCAAAAACCTCATTGTAAGTCATTTAAATCACTTCCACTCAGAAATGCATTAATGTTTACAAATCGCTGGAAATGTGCTTATTAACAGCGAGAGAGAGATTTAAAAAAATACATTTGTGTCATTTTGGAAACAATCATTCTACATGTGAACTACTACCAAAAAATAGTGAAGGTTTTTCAACATCGCAGAGCTTTGACTCAGGTCAGATCGACATGGGTATATTCAATTTGGAAAAAATCATATGCATAGTTTAGGCGCTAGTGTTGTTCAGATACACCAGACGGACATTTTGCCGTCAATCGATTTTTCAATATCAAGGACCAACAAAAAAGGGATTCAGGGTACACTACGTGTTAGCTTTGTTTCCTACATTTAACAACTGGATTTATCCTTTTTTTCGTTATCAAGGCCCGGCAATGAGAGTTTGTGTACCGAAAAGTCGCCGTTTTTTTCGTGCAGCATTACATAACTTTTTCTCTACTGCGTAAGCGGTAGCAAGAAAGTAAAAAACAACTTCCGATTGGCGTTCCTCGTGGACAGAGTTATCACTCCCCATTTTCAAGGAGTCGAGTCGAATTCATGAAGGAATAAGAGTAATTTCCAGCATTCATTAGAATGCCACAGTGTGAATGGAACCGGAGGGACACTATTGGGACATGGGTGGTCCTGTAGAATGGTGTAGGTGCTGTGGAAAGGGTCTGATTTGGCACTGACTGGCTTTGTTATGAAGCAATGACAAACAATCTTCAAGTTGTCTAGTATGCGTCATTCTGTTACCTACAATTGGTTTAAAAATATTGGACAGACAAGGAAAATGTAAGCCCATCGGGACTGAAAAGTGCAAGTTGGTCGATGTAGATATCCCACGAATAGATTCACCTCCACGATGTGAATAATCACGAGTTCGATTTACATCGATAGCTGTCATTTGTCTGTCATGTATGCTGTGAGAGGGAGGGCTCATGTTTTCTGCTGACTCATTTCCGCGATGCTCCCAAGTAAGTTAGTGTACGATTTGAGAAACAGAGTTTTGTTGCAGAGAAGAATCGGCTGGAAAAGTCCTAAGAAAGGGAGAGAAGGCATATTAAAAAAATGTTTCGATCACAATATGAATGTGAAATTTTTTTTTCTTCGATAAAACTTTTCGTAAAATATACGGGCAAAGAATACTTACTATACAATTTGAACTAAAACATTAATAAGTTTGCATTTCATGATAGTGTTTTGCTACATGATGTGAAAGATGTTCAAGATATCCAGTGTGTATGACAAATATCCATTTTGATGAAAACCATTACGTCAGAGGTTTTGGAATGTAAAAATGCTGTAAAATTATACTCTTATATAACTAGACATACTGAAGATATATACATTAAAATAACTTATTTATTACTTAGTTTATTTTAGTCGTTAAGCCACTGTTAAAATCAAATTAATTTTCGGCGTCTGCGTGAGGGGCATCGACTGAGATCCTTGCATGGCAGGGGAGCGAGTTGGAGTCGTGGTCTAGGCTCTTGTTACTTTTGTAGCTCTGTCTCTTTGCGCAATTTGTTAGGAAAGAATCGACCTCGCAGACGGATTAACGCTGGCTCCAAAAACGAGAAACCCGTGCGTTCCTATTTAGTGTATGATTTCAG